>CM041033.1:20000-285620 GCA_023078785.2 Hyles euphorbiae | reverse complement strand
CACTGCAGTTTGGTGGGAGAAATAGACATTGTGTTGGTACCTACCCAAGCGGCGTCTGCCACCAGCAAAATGACCACCAGCAAAACATGACGTCTGCCACCAGCAAAATATCAGTATTTTAAATGAAAAATTGAGAGCGTAGGGGGGTAACTTAATACCCGCAAAAAAAAATATTGCAGTGAATGGCGAGGCGAGCATTCTGTTCGCCTGATGGTAAGCGATACGACCGCTCATGAACAGAAGCAAAACCAAACAACACCTTTAATTACAAAGCAATGCTTGGCATTCCACTGCGCTCGTCGTCCTGAGACATAAGATATTAAGTTTCAATATGTCCAGTAGTTACTCTGGCTACAATGTCCTTCCATCCGAAACATAACAGAGCATTTAAACTGCTGTTTGACGGGAGAAATAGCCATTGCGGTGGTACCCACCCAGGCAGCCTCTCACATATGAGAGACCTACCACCAGTAAAAACTGTAATGAATATTAAGACTAGTGACGTCAGTAGTTTTGTTTCTTGTTTGTTTTTTGTTTGGGCGCTTATGTGTCTAAAACTCCGTCTTCTAAAACTGCACACAAGGTACAAGAGTAATCCTATAATGAGAATATACATTTTTAAATATTTCTTTGCTTTGTTTCCGCCTGTAAACTCCTCGCCAGTTACCATTGACCACATTGTTTATAATTAAACCTCATGATTGAATGTGGTGAATTTCAATGAATACCGACCACAAAATTTAACCACATAATATCAAAATAACAGTTTCTAAACCATATTTTATGTCACGTATTGCAATAATCAATACAATTTGGGATAGTATATGGAAATTAAAATGAGGAAGCTTAGTTAGAAGAAACCTGCAGAGGCAAAGACTCGAATGTGGTCCTAGATTTGTAAATATCTGAATAATTACACAGCTGTCAAAGGATGCAAATTTCTTTACATGACTATTATGTCCAGGAGACATTCACAAGGAAAGTATGAAAATTTAATTTAAAAAATCATCTTGACATTCATGTTTTAAAACTATATTAATTTGTCATTCAACATCTTGCTCGGCACACAATAATTTTAAAGTTTAATCAAAACTATTACGTACTCCACAATATTAGTTTAGGGAGTGGCCTCATTCTATAAACGTAACGTAACGTATTAGCCCATAAATGTCCCATTTCAGGGCACGGGCGTCCTCTACAATCGAGAGTACGATTGCGAATGGTTAGGTTACCACACTGACTTAAAGCGAGTTGTTGGACTTTACATACCATAGAAATTCTTAGAAATTGCTATGGTATGAAGGTTTCCTTACGATGTTTTCCTTTACCGTTAAACTTCTTGATGATTAACTATCAATACACAGATGAGTCCGTATAATCAGAGGTGTGCCCTGAGATTCGAACCCGCGACTACAGTAAACATGTTGGCAGACCACTGGTCCGTTCACCAACAGGCCACCACTCAATTAGTCAGTGCAGCCCCATTCAGAGACGTTTAATGTAAATTAATTTGTTCCTTAGTATATATTCTCATCTAAGAATTTACACTAAGCAATGATTTGAAAATAATCGTTTCTGAGTACGGCAGTGAGACATTAGTCTACTTAATCCCACAGGATATAGATGCAAAGAAAATGAATAAGAATTATATTATGATTTAAATAGACCGATCGTGAGTGTGACGGCGGAACGACAAGCTATATTTAAGTTGAAGGTTTCCACTGACTTTCTCGAGAAATGTCTATTATTCGCTGAAGTTCAAAAATATCGTTTTATTTCTTTTCCACTTAAAAGGTCAAAAGTGGAAGCTTTTAGAATGTTGTTGAATTTGAAATTCGTTTATAAATACATTTTACTTAAACTTAGATACTACACTGCTTATGGAATCCAGTATATTAATAATCTGGAATTGGTATATTTTGTTGTTTTTAATATTTATCTTCTTCAGCATATACTGGTATGTGTTTACGATTGCCTAAATTACATAAGCGTTTTACCACAAAGACCGTTTGTTTCTTTTCTAATGCTTTACTATAAAAAATGCACAGCGCTAGAGCAATACGATAATAATTCCCAGAAACATAATAAATATGCTCAATAATTGTATTTTTTAAACAATATCTCAGACAAACCGGTCCCCGATGGTATGAGATCACTGGCCCCCATGGACTTCCACAACTCTTGGATAATAAATGGATGTGTTGCCGACCCATCAAATCGAGAGGGGCGCAGGAAATAAAAAGTAAGAAGAAAGGGGTATTGGGCATCCAGCATTCACTCACCGAAGGGTAAAATAGGGTTAATTGTTGCACCAAATGCACGTAGTTAAAGGACTGGGTTCTTTTGTACGAAGGTTTTAGTAGAAAATTTAAAGATACAATGCTTTTATAATACAATTGTATTCAAATTATATTTACTGACAACCTGAGGTTATTAATTAAAATTATGTCAAAGGAGTGCTAACGTGTAGTCTTTGTAACCGAACATGCATGGCAAAGATTGGTTATGTCAGTCATCTGAGAGCATCAGCAGTCATCAAAGGCATGACGCTCAACAGTATAAAATATAATGGTCGCTGAAACTGAAAACGGTCGGATATATACGTACTATAATATACCATAGCGATAATACCATAGTAATAATTCCCATGATAACATGTAAAGTCTGCGAACCACTAGGGCAGCGCGGCGTGGTGGACTATATGGCTTAACCACTCTCAATTGTACTCTCGATTGTAGAAGAGGCCAATGCCCTGCAGTGAGACATGAATGAGCTGATACAATACAGTTCTAACATATTATACTGACCAAAAATAGTTGTAGCATATCAAGGTGACCGCACTGACACCTGATCGTAAGTTGAATGTGGTTCAAATAAACTATCAAATTGTTAGAAACATTAACGCCTATATCTTACCCACTTGCATAATTATTGACATCTTCAAAGCACAGATTGATTCCGCACCCTGACAATTTGGGTTGATCACATAGTAATTAACTTCATATCAAGTGTATCTGGGTGGATACGAATTTGGAACTGAATCTCCGGCAATTCCACTCAGCAAACGAAATTCAAAGCTTGACGACGGTTTTCTATGAAACAGTGGTACTCAATCAAGACGGCCCACTCGCGCAATCTTCGCTGCAGTACAGCTTGAATCGAATCAAATATAATTTAATTAATAATTGGGCTGCCTTTGATGGTGAACGTCACAAAGAGTCGTGACTCACACACGCATGCGGCAGTGTGGAGCGATCGTCGGGCACGTCATGTCGGCGTCATCGATCCGCTCGCATCCAATTATTCATGTACATAGTTATGCCCAACTGTAGTGTCACTCTCAATGCAACATCACTGAGATAATATTTTATGCTGCACTGTCTTCTACTGACGAATGGTTGAAAGACTATCACATAGTGACGACATAATGATTAAGGAAACCGTGTCTCTGAGAATTATTGACGATAGATTTTGATTGAATTGGTCGTCATATGCAAGAAATATGACTCCCACCAGCTTAAGCCCAATTAAATTTAATATCTTAACACCTTTAAAACCCTTTTTCCATAGCATCTTATTAGACATCTTGGTAAAAATTCACAAAAATTACATGGTGAATCGATGACTCCAAGTCATTTGTCCGCGAATGTCACTCGCCATGGCCTTCCTACAGTGCCGCGCACACACGCACGCCGTCAGCATTGGCAGTGAGTTCTGCACACGCGCCCTGCCGCGCCATCACGACAAACATCATCAACACTGCTGCATCTCACAACAACCCGAGGGAATTATGCCTTGAGAGACTTCACTGTCTTAAGTTAACACATATTCCTGACCACTCCTAAAGTACAAGTAATGTGTAGTGGAAATCCGAGAAACTTTTCGATCTCACAATACCCAGACGAAACAATTTGTATTTTTGAGCCGAATGTTTTTAAGAATATGTGAGAACTCAATGGTTATGTATTAAATTATTCTCAATTTGATTTTACATTAAAATCCATCAGTTATAGAATAAGTTATATATCTGTAACCAGCGGCAAACCAACAAAATCAATATATACTAAAAATTAAATGAATATATTGAATTTTTCTATTCATCATCAGTCTGAAGGCAGGAATCTGTGCCTGATATGACGATAAGCTCACGGATAGGATATCACATGGTAGGACGGAACAAAGAAGGCGAAAATGTGGACTGTCTGAAACAAATCTGCTTACCCATCAGAGAAAAAAAAGCGAGTGTAGATTTATGTACTAGCGTTTGGACCTGGTTAAGCCCAGGTGTCGATAGGTTTAAAGTCTATTCCACATCAACAACATATTTCGCGTACCTACTAACTGTCATATATAAACACAATGTGACCGGCTATTTTGCTTATTTCGGAAAATTATATAGCCTTTGTGTTAATCCGCGGTGACAGCAATCAGTATACCAAATTTCATCAAAATCGGTCAAGCCGTTTTTGCATTAAAGACGTACAACCTGACATACACCCAACTGTCATTTATACAACGCTACGTACAAACTTTCACAATTATAATATTAGTAAGAATGTATATTAGTAGAATGAATTTCAGTATCTGACTAGAACTAATTTGAGTAACTAATATAAATGTATAAATTAATCACAAAACTCTGTATACAACACGCAGAGAGAATTCCAAATCGGCTTTGTTTCTTGTAGCTCTCAAGAAACAATTAACTTTCTCGTAAAGGGATATCAAGTCCACGTTTCTTCTGAGAAGTTACGTTTATTTGTACGTAATATCTGCCAGAGCAGAGAATCTCAAAATATTACAAAGCATTCACAAGCACTAAGTTACGTTGCTTACTGAACTTACATTATTTGCAGAATACATTGATTTAAAAACTAAGGATAGGCCCTTCAGTACATTGGGTACCTCAAAAAGATGCCCGTAAAAATCGCGCCATCTGTTGGATTTTTACGTCAATGGCGGCCATGAAATCGTTTTTCAATAATGCTAAAATAAATGTTATACTGATATAAAGTTATATAATTTTTACTTAGCGATGATAAGAAATGTTATCTTTTTTTTGTGAACTTTCGGTCATCTTTATTGCAACCACGACGATACAATTAGGCATTTGTCGACGGTTGGGTGTTTACTAGGTAATATTCACATTACAAATTACTATTTTTAAATTTACTTTATACTTGAAAAAACTTCACTATTTAAGCTATTTCTTGTCCAATAGTATTCTTTCAAATATAATTAATTCACCGAGCAACATTCAAAATAACAGGCAGAGGGACAACCACGTCCCAGAAACATCGCATTCAATTTAACGCAATCAACTACCGCCTACTCGTAGATCGACTAATACATCCCCTGATAAGATACCTCACCGGCCTAAATCCAATTAGTCTGTGTAAGTTGGTGGGCCGAGCCCTGTCACGAGCGCGGTGCCAGTTAATTAGCAACGAGACGCCGTCGAACGACGGCTTTGACAAACCGACCTCATGATTGACAACAAACATCCAGCCAATCGATACCAATTGACTACTCATTAGTGTTCATGTTACTAGTTACTACCACAACACTGTGTCATCGAACACTATAATTGATTCGGTACTGTGACAACACAGAAAAATAAACTAAATCAATTATTTTTATAAGACATTAACGCCCGAATACTGGAACGCCATTCAAATAATAAGTTGCTCTTAACAGCGCACAGCCCACTTAGCCAGTACATTTAATCGGGATTAACGTAGTTAAGCGCCATTTATATTTAAGTTGCGTTCCAGTATTTGGGCGTAAAGCTACAGTACTACTGGGTTGGATAGACTGGGTTGGTGAATTTAGCTATGAGAGTTGCATTTCAAACCACAAAGCAAACAGACAACTTGGAAAAGCTTGGGAGATCCTTGGGGGACGCTTTTATTTAACAGTTAATATATTTCTACAGAAGATGATAATGATGACCAAAACCTAGGGACACTTTTAAAATACGACCTTTAAAAGACTTCTGCATTAACCGCGGCTACAAACAATTGTATGTATATATTAGCCCATATATGTCTCACTGCAGGGCACGGGCCTCCTTTACAATCAAGAGTACGATTGAGAGTAGTTGGGCAATATAGATCACCACGCTGGCCTAGTGCAAGTTGGCGGAATTACATACCATAGAAATCTCTATGGTATGCAGGTTTCCTCACGATATTTTCCTTCACCGTTTTAGTGCGTGGTGATTGACTATCAATACACACATGATTTCGAAAAGTCAGAGGTGTACTTCGAGCCCGCGACCACCGTGAATATGTTGGCAGCCTCGTCTAGTCCGTTCACTAACAGGCCACCACGCACTTTAAAAACAAGACTACAAAAAACTACGTGCAAAATATTGTGAAGCGCAAAATTATGAACCCATAACGGGACAAATACGATTAAACTTCTATGATCGGTGCTATTGATTGAGAATACAAATATTTTACCAATTAGCAAAGTTTTTTAATTTATGTTTTTGCTTTTCATGTCAAGCATACAGCCTTGACTCGATTTGTCTTCGCTTTGACTTTGAATTACAAAGCAATGCTTGGCATGCCACTGCAATAGCTATCGTTTTTTTTCGTCTTTTTTCCTCATACGGAATTTTACTAATGTCGTTAGAAAAAGGACAAACATTCGATAACTATTCGATATAATACGACGAACACCTCTCAACAATCCCGCGCGTTGATCCCTAGTTTAGTTAATCAAATAACACACACTAGATACACGTATTACGTTTATAACTATTTGATCACACTAGACAGTTGATTAGTTCGCTAATTAGTCGCGTCGATAATTAGGTAATGAGTGTTGATAAATCTAAAGCGCGTGTGCGTGGAGTCGAGGGTTGTTAATTATGCAGCCGAGCCGTGGTTAGATCATCCAGGTTCGAGAGACTAATATCTA
Source organism: Hyles euphorbiae (assembly GCA_023078785.2). NCBI lineage: Eukaryota > Metazoa > Arthropoda > Insecta > Lepidoptera > Sphingidae > Hyles > Hyles euphorbiae. The sequence continues at coordinate 278,693 of CM041033.1, read as the reverse complement.
GTAGTGATAATTATTGATAATAATTTAAATTTATTTAATAGGATATCAGTAAGGATATGTAATCGTTGGCGTAATGAGATACCATTACACAGTAGTAAATGCGATGAGATTAAAAAAAACGATATTCATAATTAGAATATTAGAGATGAGTATATTCTTGTATTTACTTATAATTAATCGTTTCAATACAATTAGTGTTTATATCAGAAAATGCACTACTTCAATGTATTCATATGTTGCGCTTCTTTTACAAACTTCATTGACACGGACATTGCTTATAACGTTTCGCATTATTCATATTCATGATTAACATAAAATTTAATAAGTACGAAAACTTGTTATGAAATTAGAGAGCATGACGTAAATGATTTGCATTGAATATCGAAGTATTCAAACAGAAGATCATCCACGCAGAGGACAACAATAATTTTGTAAATAATAAAATGTTAGACCATTCGAACATCAATTTCGAACAAAAAGGCAAGTAAACCCACGGTAAAAAGCTACTTAACCTTATAGAATACCGACCATCTATCGCCGAAATTGCATATACTAACACTGTTCTACAAGATTTAACGCAAACAAAAGAACTCTTAGCAATATCCCCTCTGCCCTCCTTCGCCCCTTCGCGCGGGGGTTACGTCCCTAAGCGTGGAAGTTTCTCACCCGTTCAAACTTAGCCAGTTTAATCCACTCGCGCACTAGTTTAACTATTAATCGTGAAGGAAAAATAATTAAGAGACAATAGCCGTTTGAAGAACAATGGGAGTGCCGCAGTTAGGAGTGCTCACGACTCTTTCAAATTTATTTTGTTTGATGAGTGCGCTTGTAACTCCGTTTGCTGAATGGGAAACTTGGATGGTGCTGGTATTGTGTCTAAGATGTTTTTTTTTACAACAGGAAGAAACGGAGTCATCGACGAAGTTTGTTAGGGTTCCGTAAACTCAAAAAGAAAAGACATCATTTTTTGATTGGGTAGGTATAATAATAAACCTTTCCATCTATCTGTCACTAAAGACGGTTTTCTTGTGACCCGATACAAATGAATATTAAATGCTAGATACATATACTATGCAGCTTGAATTTATTAACAATCAGACTTCTGAATCAATGTGATACAAGTAGAATCATTTACTTGTTTCATTTTTTCCATTTGCAAGAAGTTAAACCAAAAATAGTATAACGCATTGAAATTACATCATGAAACAAGAAATACATTTGAAAAGCATTTTGTTCACATACAAAATGCGATTTAAAACAAACTAATATACATATTAGGTACCTTATGGCTTATAACTAGATTAACAGAACGATGTCCATTATGGCACAAAGGGCGCTGTATCGAATGGTTCGGATGAGCCGGCTCAGTCCGAGACGCCGGCCTTACTACCCGCCGCCCACCTAACACCGCTGAGCGCTTATATGTACAATAACACTACTTCGGACAGGACTGGTACACACCAAGATTTTATTAAAAGTATCTGTGGGTTTAACTTTTTGAAAAGCGTAAATGTTTTTAAGTGTTTTTTTTTTTATTGCAATAAATGGCGAGACAATCTTGCCGTCCGCTTGATAGTAAGCGATATGAACGCTCATAAACAGTAAGAGAACCAAACAAATTTAACTTATTAATACGAAACTATGAGTACTTGCGTGATTCATCTAGAGACCAGAATGTAGGTCCCACTCCTAACTCCCAGTTCTTACACTCGTGCGCGCGAACGCATAGTATATACAAAATCAACACTACTAATAGATTAAAACACATGTACAATACAATGACATTCATTAATGAAATAACTTACCCAATCATTTCTACACCAACGGCAGTGCCACTTCATTTTCTGCGCATCTGCATAACACACGAATTGTTCAGTATGAACTGCCTAATCAATGCACTATAATACCCGTTCACGAACGCGTTGTTGTTTTTGTTAGTTCATTAAAATCCACAATAACCACTTTTGACGATATCGTCATAAATACAAGTACGCGTTCACGCATTACTTTCTTTGGAAGTGATTAATTTGTATAGCCGTGAATAAAAAAAAACCTTACATAACAGCAGTCTTCGTCGTTCTCATGCCTATTTTCAAATATTCTGCTAACTAAAACCACAGTTTCTCCACACTGTTCCATATTTTTCACCTCTTTTACACACTGAATTAATATACCGAGAAGACATCGCGCGAAAACCTAGCAAATAACCGAATTATCAAAAAAACACGAGTTATATTCAAAACACAGAGCAGCGCGCGCGGCGGTGCTAGGCTTGGGCAAAAAATATCGATATATCAAAATATCGATATTTTTTCAGAAAAATATCGATATAAATTAGCGATATTTTTTCCCGCGATATATCAATTTTCGATATTTATTTTCAGATATCAAAATCGATATATTTTTAAGCTCTGCTGTCTGCTCATGCGTCACATCATGTTTTTGATCAATCCGATTTCTTAAATTTAGAAAATACGGGTGGTTCCTCCATCTTGTCCAGACACGAGAAATTATTAAATCTGAGCATAGGTTCCAAGCAGTAGCTGTGTCTCCAATGAACTGAAGCAGTATCACTTTTAGAAAGAAAATCTGATCCAATATAGCTGGGTAAATTGTCAACATTACACGCCGGTTCCCTCAGATATCGCTCAAAAATATTTGATTTGTCAAGCATCTTCAGTGTAATCTGAAAGAGTAGCTTCAGTGGTAAATTTGGCTGTGCCAAATGATAGGAGCAGATTAACAGGGAAACACATCAAAAAAAGAGCGATGATGATGTCAATATCAGACAAATGCTGGTTTCGATGATGTTTTTTTTGTTATTTTGTTTCTTTTTTTATGTCGAGCAATTCGATTTTTTTTTTAAATAATAAAACTTATGTTGAAACAGGCCAGTGTGGCCTCTCACTGTGGGCCTCATTAAAAGGCTCAAAGTCACTCAACGAGCCATGGAGCGGGCTATGCTCGGTGTTTCCCTACGAGATCGAATCAGAAATGAGGAGATCCGTAGGAGAACCAAGGTTACCGACATAGCCCATAGGACTGGCAAGTTGAAGTGGCAGTGGGCCGGGCACATAGCTCGTAGAACCGATGGCCGTTAGGGCCGAAAGGTTCTCGAGTGGAGGCCACGTACAGGCAAGTGAAATGTCGGACGCCCGCCTACAAGGTGGACGGACGATCTGACTAAGGTCGCAGGAAGTCGCTGGATGCAGGCCGCTTCCAACAGGTCATTGTGGAGATCCTTGGGGGAGGCCTATGTTCAGCAGTGGACTTCCTGTGGCTGATATGATGATGATGAAACAGGCCAGATGTGTATTTGCTTTAAAATTCCGATAATTTTGGCAATTTTTATAAATAATTGCATATTGGGCAAAAAATATCGATATATCGAAATATCGATATTTTTTGGGCGATATATATCGATATATTTGAAAAATATCGATACGATAAATATCGATATATTTTTTCCATTTGCCCATCCCTAGGCGGTGCGGCGCCATTGTTCTTTTTGGTGAATTTGTTTGATCCTGCCGACGACGGCGCCACCGTGGCGTGGCGCTAGCGTCGCGTCACTCAGTACTCACACAATAACTTTTTTTCAAAAACTTTATAATTACTGGAAAGTGTTTTGAAAAATTATGCTGTAATTTATTTTTTTATTTTTATGAAAAGCACTAAGTTAATCTAAGCGGAATACCAGTCTTTAGCTTTTCTTAATACTATTCTGATCAAGAAGCTTATACCCAAATGGAGATTGCATTCCGTATATAAAAGTGAAGCACAAAAATTTGACCTCGAATGACGTTGCTACTGATTGCTATCCTTTTCTTTCGAGTGAAAATGAATGAACAAAAAGTCATTTTCATTCATTGTCACTCGAAGGAAAAGGATAGCAATCAGTCGCAACGTCATTCGAGGTCAAATTTTTGTGCTTCACTTTTATATACGGAATGCAATCTCCATTTGGGTATAAGCTTCTTGATTCTGATAGTATCAGAATTGAGGGTACTACGTGTAACATGACATGTTATACAGAATAATCAGTACCAGCATACAAAAACCAATTCAAATTAAATGTGTCCACAACTTTGTAACATTTATTAAGCAATAATCGTTTGATATTATTCGCGATTGGAAACAGAGTCGCCGGCAGATAACGCGCTAACCAAGCGTTTAATGGCGCGGTAAAGAAACCAAGCTGTTAGTTTTTATTGGACTATGGACGATAAAAGTTAGCTCGTATGACCACACGCTAATGTGGACAAGATAGTTTAGGAATGGCTGGTAGGTATGGCCTAGTAGACGGTTGACGACTACTTAATACTTATAATTATTGTGGTTTTATAGAACGATTTAAAGATTATTAAGATTGTGTATTTTTGTTGTGAATTATACTAATATTTTTTGCTTCTATGTTTGATTTAAATATAACTTTAGCCAATTTCGTAGGTAGTGCATTGTGCACAACAAATCACAATACAAATATTATACCCTTTGTCTGTGTATTACACCTTCTTCCGCTTTTCTACTTAGAAAGCCAAGTTCTCAATCGTTAAAGCAATGGCGTGAATATTATTCTCACCAATATTTTTCAGCATGTACGGCATCTATGAAACAAATTAAGATTTGTTTTCTTTAAAACGAATGTTTCTATAATACCACAAACCATTTAACTTTAAAAGGTAAAATGCTTACTTCGCGCCATCTAGGAGTTTTATACGTAAACGTTTATTCAGCACACTGAATAACATTTCACAACCCTTCGAGTCTTCCAGAATGTTCCGCTAGGAACACTCAATAGTTACTAGCTTGGTTGAGAGATGGCGTTGCATTGCAAAATAGCTCATTTTATAATTTCACGGTATTTAAAATTAAGTAATTGAAAAGCGAATAGTTAAAATTAAAATAGAGTAGACCAGATCAAAATGCATTAATTTTCATTATAAGATTCACTGAAATCGGGTATTGTTATAAAAACAATTTGAAGAATTTCGTAATTATTAAAGAACCTATATTGTATTTAAAAGGTAATTTAATTATTGAATCCTTTTTATGTCATAATTTGGACCTATTAAATAATAGATCCTAATTTTCAATTTTATGCTTTAAAACCATTAATACCAAGGCGGCGTTGCCCGTCGCGTCGCGTCGGCGGGATCCAACAAATTCAAAAAAAGAACTTTGGCGCCACGGGCGTCACAGGGCGTCTTCTTTGTGTTAAACTTTTGTTTTTGACGTATTTCGGTTATCAGTAATTCGGTAAGTTTCGAGTTTTTAGCGCGAAGTGTTCTCTTTAAATAATATTCAGTGCATTAAAATGGCAACAACTATGGCACAGTGCGGAAGTAATTTGGTTTGGAATTGAATAATTAAAAAACCGGTAGGTATAGGACATGTGTAGGTAGCTTGTTTTGTGAATCCAAGTACAAGTGGCATTGACGATCATGGCTATTTAAAATTTTGAATTATTCAAAGCCAAGTGAAATATGTAAACATGTATTCGTCCTCGGGACGACATTTAAAGTCAAGTGTTTACATTAGGTTTAAGTGAAAAGTTAGTGCTAAGTGCTGAACAAGATAGTGAACTATCAGTGATATACAGTTGTGCCTGTGTTGAAAGTCATTGCTGAAGGTTTGGAAATACATTATCCGTAAGTTTCTTTATACCTATGTAATGTGTACTCTTTACTGTTACCTAATTAGCTAGAACTTTGTACTCCTTGTACGTGACTCCTGAATTTTGGTTTTGTATTAAGTACGTGGCCTAACCACTCTCAATCGTACTGTCGATTGTAGAGGAGGCCCGTGCCCTGTAGTGGGACGTATATGGGCTGATACAGAATTAAGTACGTAGGTATGACTCAAACTTTCGTATTAGTTGCATATTATCATTGTGTTATCCATTAATTTTAAAGCTGAGGATAGTTATTTCAGTACATTTAGAGTATAAAAAAAAGATGGCTGTGAAAATCGCGCGGAAGTAAATATTATTAAATTACCTTAATGGTGTTATATTTAATTTATCGATAGAGCAATGATTATTAAAAAGTACATTAAAGTTCTAGTAGTAGTAGTATTCAAAAGAAATGAATAAATTTTCATGTTTACCACTTTCCGACAAGCTGTGCATGTTCATTAAAAAGTGGCAAAGTCCGAACACGATGCGATGGTGGAATGCAGGCATAGTGACATAGATGTCAGTCAATTGTGGCACGTTTTGGGTACAGCTTCCCAGTCTATATTCGGTTCGAAGGGTACATACGCAACTGTGTCAATTCCCAAGTGATAATTATCTTTCAAGGTTAATCTTGTGTTTTAAACTCGTTCGTTTATGTTCTAAGCAGTTAGTCATGTCAGTAAAGAAAAATTATTTTAACGTATTAGAATTTAACTTCTGCCTACATAAATTATCTCCACATGAGAACATGCTATGCTTCATCTTTACCTATGCTTGACGATGTGTACGACCACGAGAGATATAAACTAAAACAAATGATAATGTAACAAGAAATAATATTATTACGTCCACCCATTTCACCGGATTTTCGATCCCGAACCTTGACGGTCGCCCCCGACATTAATACTGTAGCGGTGGTCGCGGGCTCGAATCCCAGAGCACACCTCTGACTTTTCAGAGTCATGTGTGTCAAATTCAATCACCACGCACTATAACGGTGAAGGAAAACATCCTGAGGCAACCTGCATACCATAGCGATTTGTAGGAATTTCTATGGTATGTAAAGTACGCCAACCCGCACTAGGATAGCGTGGTGGACTATATGGCCTTAACACTCTCAATCATCCTCTCAAATTTAGAGGAGGCGCGTGCCCTAAAGTGGGACGTATATGGGCTGATACAGTACAATATACTTAAAGGTAATTACTATAACAGCCGAACTATACAGCACTCAGACCCCATACTTGCAGCACACGCATCTTGCACCGTTGCTCATGAATCCACGAATTACGGTTTCAGAAGGGAATTTTGATATAAAATATAAATAATTTATTGAATGCCTCAAAATGGTAACATCATATAGATTCAGTCATTTCCTCTACCACCCGGTTCGGGAAGCAGTTTTTACTTATTATACTATACGTGATTATTACAATTGTAACATTTTGGTTTAAACCAGAGTAGTTTATTAATAACTAGCGACCCGGCTCAGCTTGGCTCGGGTACAAATAGATTTCTGTAGAATAATATGTACGTATTATACATATAAAACTTCCTCTTGAATCACTCTATCTATTAAAAAAAACCGGATCAAAATCCGTTGCGTAGTTTTAAAGATTTAAGCATACAAAGGAACATAGAGACATAGGGACAGAAAAAACGACTTTGTTTTATACTATGTAGTGATCATTTGTACTCGTACCTATACGAACAATACGAAACTTCAAGAAGTCAAACGACATCCCAATACCCTCAGTCCGTTTTTATTTGTGATAATACTATTTTCACAGTGTACCTGGGGTACTAGGGTAACCTCGGTAGCGCACGCAGTAGGCGACATCTTTGAGACAGGATTAGCGGGATCGATCCTTGCTCCAAGACATGATATGTTCCAATAGTTTTAGTTTTGAAATTTTGTTATTTTGTTATTTACTTTATAACAACGTGGTGCGTCATTACAAAACAAGCGTGGTGTTTCTCATTACTATAATTTTTAACAACAGATAAATCACTCTCACCATTTTACAGCGGCCTACTGCCCGATACAACTGCCTAATTCTCTTTTGATAAGGAATACAAAAGCTATAGCGTTCCTCAGTCAATTAAATCCAGATTTGCTCATCGGAGCTACTTTGCGGTCCTTCTATCACCCGTCACCGACAGACGCTGCCGACCCGCTTGCCCGCCGAAGCGGATAATCGCATTATTTTCATCTCGGCATGATCTAACATGATTACAACATAAAAAGCTATATTTCCAACAATTCTGCGGAATGATCCGTGTGATTAGCTAAGCGGATTGTTTCGAGGCGAGTCCCCGCCGCCCGAGGCGCGAGTTGCGAGGCAGGATACACGAAGCAAGAGCCATGAGGCAGGGCGAGGCATGAGGCGCTGCCCGAGGCGCTCGCTGTGTACGCCGCGCCGCTAATACGATTTAAACTGGAGGCGCCACTCCGCACAATCCAATTACATTGTTCCGAGACTAGATATCAACGGAACACTTCGCGCGAAACAGAAAATTTATAGCGGAATTTTTTATCAATTTAACAATGAACATGTATTTTAGCGGTATAAAAGGAAATTGTATTTTATGCTCGCATAACGCGTGAATGGCGCTGAGCTGCGGAACGTCGGCGGTGGGCTTATAGATTTTGTAACAGGTATTTCAGGAGAAAGATTACTCTATAAACGTAAGGTAGTGTTTAATAATAAACACTTTAGGAACCTTTGATACTTGTTGGTTTTTCCAGGCCATTAAGTTATTGAGGCACATGAACGTGAACATTTTGATTCGTATTACATCTTACTTTTATATTAAAAAATAATATATGGTGTAAATAACTTCAGCCGGTTGGCGGTTTTTGAGCAGATTTTAAAGTTCGACTTGCCTATAATATTATCTCTTACAAATATATTCGAATGTATACAGTGCATTTAAAATACTATCGTCTACACCATTACACGAAACGTACCACGTAACACGTCACCTATATCTTATTCAATGTGTCTCAACTCTCAAGACCTCAAGGCTTGAGAGAAACTTGTATAGCCTTTTCGAACATCAATATTATTTCTTATTGATAGACAATAATACCGACATTAAAACATTAAAACACCGCTATCCCGGCAAAAACGAATTTCCTGCAATCAGCCTTTCGGGAAACCAATAAAGCTTACATTTACGAATGTGTAGTGAAGCAGCACACATATTAGTCTGTCGGATGATAATTGCTCGATCATGTGAACGGCTCAAATGAAACCGCTCGCGGAATTAAATGTAACACTACGGCCGCCAAACGTTCCACTGGCTTTGTGCAATCGAATGTGTAAGTGGTTGGGGTTCTTTTTATTTTACATGATATTAAGTATATTATATTATGCATTTTTAGGAAACTATACCTACCAATATTACAGTGAGATTTGTCATGATCTTGGCATATTCAATGCATCGGTCAAAAACATCAACGACTATTTTCTATCATTTTCGAAATAAGAAATTTCCACTTAGGTTTAAACAATGCATTGAATTCATTTAAACAATGCAAGGCGATTTGATGCTTTTTTGCGATTTGATTTGCTTGATGAATGCCTTGTAGGTCAACAACGGACCATATATTTTTGATGAACTTAGGTTTTTTTTTTCATATTTTATGATCTCTTGTACTGACCAGTTGTGTGAACCAAACAAAGAAAAAAAATACATATATACCTACAAAAGAATTTCAGCAAGAGAAGCACGACCTGGTTTATTTAATTTAATTTTTTGATCTCGCATTTTAGTGTAGACGTACATATATTAGGTTATAGAAGACATTAGCAATGAATGAATGAATAAAAATATGGACACAATAGGCAATGCGGTAATTTTTTTTAATGAGCTAGAATAAGGCGATCAGGACATTCATCATAGTAGACTGAAGTAACACCAATCTAAATTCATTATATTACTCTACGGATGAAAAGCAAGTCTTTTCAGGCTGCTCCTACTATTTATATTTTATCAACACATAGCTTAAATTACATTATCTTTTTGTACCGTAGTACCCTACGATCCTCCCATCGGTTTTCACGAGGGTCCCTTTTTTAATTCGTACGTCAATCTTCATTCGCATTTCAGGCATTCACTCGCCTACTCTTACACAAACATTATCAAAGTAAATTACCCAGAAAGGTTCCATTAAGTATATGTGCATTGCTGTAAAGTATATAAAGAGTTATTTTAGTTTGTCGGGGTGTTCTTATGTAGAGCCCACATGTTAAATAATTGTAAATCGGCCCATAGGAATCTACGGGTAGTTGTAGAAGTAATTTTATTAAAGGAAACCCGATTGTGGTTCTATTTCACTACCCACAGTCAGAGTAAGGGTGGGAGCATGACAGTTTGCAATATAAAGCGCGTCCGGATCGTAGACAAGGCATATTCGATTCGAGATCGAGCAGTCGGCAGTAAAGCATAGACATACGCGTGTTTACTATAAAGTAACAAGCTGTCGCAGATATTCGGATAAATCGTTAATCCGTTAATTATAACGTGTGGTGATAATAATAATTAAATAATTAACACAATGGATTTTATTACCGTCATCCTACAAGTTCTTATATCCATAATGTGTGTATTTGTCTTCTGAGATAATAGATGAGAATATTTATTTTGAAACTTTATGTCCATACTTGCAGTAGAGAAAAATTTTATAAATATTATTATATTTACTTACAATATTCCACAAAAATCTAATGCGTAGAGAAAAATAATGTAGGAACTTCCTGTTTTGAATTTTCTTACCTTCATAATATAAGAATTATTGTTCATTTCATTATGTTAATTATGGGTAAATAAATGATCTTAATAATTAAGTTTTTAATATAATAACTAGCTTTGTACAATTATTTTCCTTATTTACCTTTATCAAGTTGCGTAGGCACTTGCTTTCTACTGTTAGACATACAAAATAAATAATTGTGAACATTTGATAATTTTAGTAATGTTATATAAATAAATATAAAATATTAGGCAGGTAGTATAAAATAATTATATTTGTAATGGAAGGAAACAATGTTATTTTCATTTGACTCAAAAACAGTGTAATGTATTTGTTAATTTCATTATTTTAGTTACTTTAGTGTAATAAGAATTTTTAAATATTTCATGTGTTATTTATTTATTATTTATTATGAACAGTAAATGTATTGATTTTATATAGCATTAAAGGAGGGGAAACTGTCATTATTTGCTATAAAAACCGAGCGATGGTCGAACCTCCTCTGATTTCAATTTCAATAGTGTACATGAGAACAGCAATAAAAGTTCTATAAGCGAGTGAATTGTCTTATTTCTCAAATCAAGTTTGTAAAGTGACTTCAAAAGTTTAATATCAGAAGTGGTACAAATAAGTGCTCAAATTACGCCCATGGGACGCAAACGGCCAAAATCAGTACAACGGACAACGAAACAGAAGAGACATAAGCATGGAGATGAGACCGGCGAAAGTAACCCGGCGAGTGTTCCAGAGAACAATTTGCTCTTGTCGGTACCGTCAACATCCGCTGGACGTATGGTCATCGCAGCATGTGAACCACCTGCCGAAGGTGAACAACCAGTACCTGTTCAACAATCGGAAATACCTACAGGACACTTACCAGGTACCGCTTTTATGTCTTCTATTATGGAGTCTAATTTTGGTGGATTAACTCAATTATTACAAAGTCTTGCTAATTCAGGGTTACCATCTACAATTCATGCCAATAATAATATGGTCCCTGAGTTTGATCCATCAATTAAAAGTCACAAAATTAATTTATGGTTGGATAAGGTGAACGAGTGTGCCAAATTATATAATTGGAATGAGGCTCATACTACACATTATGCCTTGCAAAAGTTAGTGGGAAACGCTAAAAAGTGGTATGAAGGCCAAAAAACCGTTTCACACAATTGGACAAAATGGCAAATACTTTTACGTAAAGCTTTTCCATCTGAAACAAATTATGGTGTACTTTTAACGGAGATGCTTGAAAGGCGATTGAAATTTGGGGAAAATTTAGATGAATATTATTATGAAAAAATAATTTTATTAAATGCATGTGACATCACTGGCAAAAGAGCTGTAGATTGCCTCATTCATGGCATAGATGACCGTACCATCCGTGCTGGCGCGTCATCTGCACGATTTACTGAGCCCGAAGATTTACTTAAATTCTTGAAAGACGTGTGTAAAGAAAGCAAAGATATTATACGAAAATCTGGTCTAAATAGGATAGGCTTAGATAATCGTAGTAATAGCATTAGGCCGACTCAATTTCATTCAGACAAATTCCGCAATACACAGCGCTCGACGTCCACCCTTGTTTGTTTTAATTGTAAACAACAGGGACATAGATTACACCAATGTCAAAAACCGATTATAAAATGTGAGGACTGCAAAAGGTTTGGGCATACTAGTAAAGAATGTTCCCTTAAGAATCAATTTATGAAGAAAGATGATGACAAACGTGTACTTTACGTAGATAGTGTTACTAAAAATAATTTTAAATATCATAAAAACGCTCTTATCAATAATAAAGACACTGTAGAATGCTTTATTGATCTCGGCAGCGACTGTACATTAATAACTAGCAAAATAGTCTCTAAATTAGATCTTTGTATTACTAGTGATAATTTACCGTGTGTTCGAGGTGTTGCTAATGTCATCATACCTCTCTTAGGTCAAACTTTCTTTAAACTACGCATTGATAGTTTTGAGGCTGAAATTACTGCCTATGTAGTTGACGATGTCCATTTACATATGCCATTACTTGTGGGACAAAATTTCACAGAATTACCTAATGTTATAATTATTTAAAATGAAAACTCTTTAAATATATTATCCCGTGATTTATCGACTGAACTATCATGTATAGAAATCGAACACTTCAACAAAGATAAATGTAACTTATACATTTTAGCGGATTCTGAAGTAAAAGATATTAGCTTAATAACTTGTTACAATAATTCGATAAATAACGGAGATATTTATGTGCATGATAGTTACAGAGATATGGATAATCAAAAATATTACATTCAAGAAGGCGTGTATAAAATCATTGATGGAAAATGTAAAATAATTATTAAGAATATGAATGAATCTAACGTTAAATTGTATCTATTAAAAGATTTATTAATTATTCGTGCACATAAGATATATCCCGACTGCCCGAATAACTATTTAAGGTGTTTAAAAACTGGCATCTCTTTGGAACCTTTGAATCGAAGTGACATTCATTTAAATCCAGAACTCAGCGATGAACAAAAGATATTAGTATATGATTTGATTGATAAATTCCGCTGTTGTTTCGCCCAAAATCTTTCAGAATTAGGATGCACTAATTTAACCGAATTAGAAATAAAACTTAACGATCCTACTCCTGTTGTTTATCGCCCTTACAGAATGAGTCATGCCGAAAAAGAAATTGTGCGAGACATGGTTAAGGAATTAAAAGAAAATAATATTATTGAAGAGTCTGATTCGGCATATGCTAGTCCAATTTTACTTGTATCTAAAAAGACCGGTGGTTATCGTCTTTGCGTTGATTATAGGGCACTAAATAGAAAGATGATTAGAGATTTATTTCCCCTGCCTAGAATAGATGATCAGATTGATCGTCTTAATGGATGTAGATTTTTCATAACACTTGATATGTCAAGTGGATATTATCAAATACCCATAAAGGAGAACTCTAAACATCTTACATCATTTATTACTCCCGAAGGACTTTATCAATTCCGTAGAGCCCCATTTGGGCTTGCAAATTGCCCCGCCGTATTTCAACGCACTGTTAACAAAATGTTGGGAAAGGGAGACAGTTGTGCGCTTGCCTATATGGATGATCTGCTTATATCAGGAAAAAGCTTTGAAGAATGTATTCAGAAACTAGAACAAACTTTCATTTTATTAAAAGATGCAGGACTTACTTTAAATGCTAGTAAATGTAATTTTTTTGATACCGTGATAAATTTTTTAGGATTTGAAATCTCTGCAGATGGGGTTAGACCTGGAAATGCCAAAATTGAAGCAGTAAATTCTTTTCCCGAACCTAATAATGTGCATGAAGTTCGCCAATTTGTAGGATTAGCAAGCTTCTTTAGAAAATTTATTGAGAATTTTGCTTTAATAGCGAGGCCACTTACTGACCTTACGAAACAACATACCCCTTGGGTATGGGCCGCAAAGCAAAGAGAGGCGTTTAACCTGCTCAAACAGAAATTAATTCAGCGCCCTATACTTGCTATATACAACCCCGAATTTATAACTGAATTGCACTGCGATGCGTCTAAAAATGGGTTGGCTGGAATACTTTTTCAAAAACCAAATGATAATTTAAATTTAAGACCAGTAGCGTATTTCAGTCGCAAAACTACGATAGATGAAGAAAAACTACATGCATATGAGCTGGAGACTCTTGCTGTAGTTGCTTCATTAAACCGATTAAGGTTATACTTGCTAGGAAAACATTTTACTATTGTTACCGATTGTAACGCACTAAGAGCTACTTTTTCTAAAAGAGATCTTATCCCGCGTGTAGCACGTTGGTGGATAGCTTTGTAAGAGTACGATTGCTCAATAGAGTATAGACCAGGACATTCTATGAAGCACGTAGATGCTCTCAGCAGGAATTCACTTCCCTGCTTTAATGATAACGATAAGCTTGAACACTTTTCACGTGTATTAAATATTTCTACAGATGACTGGTTATTGAGTCTTCAATTGTCTGATCCAAAAATTCAACATATTCGTGCAGCATTAGAAGATCCCCAATACAAGGAAATCGTAGACATAAAACAAAATTTCGTTTTAAAAAATAATCGTATTTATCGCAAAGTAGAAGGAGATTTAAAATGGGTAGTACCTAAAAGTGCCAGATGGCAAATTTGTCAACGCAATCATGATGACATTGGTCATTTTTCTATCGTAAAGACTTTAGAAAAACTTAAAAAGGACTTTTGGTTCCCTAAGATGAAGAAATTTGTTACAAAATATGTTAAGTCATGTTTGCATTGCGCTTTTGGTAAAGAACCATCTGGTCCTAAGGAGGGTTATCTACACAGTATACCAAAAATAAGTATACCATATCACACTGTCCATGTTGATCACCTGGGTCCATTTATTAAAAGCACTTACGGCAATCAGTATCTTTTGTTAATAATAGATGGTTTCACAAAATTCATTATTTTAAAACCTTTGCGAAGTACGAAATCCACACTCACTATTAAAGCTCTGAAGGAAGTATTTTATACGTTTGGATATCCATCTAGACTAATATCAGATAGAGGAAGTTGTTTTACATCAGCCGTATTTAAGCGCTTTTGCACCGAATTTGAGGTTAGACATGTGTTAAATGCAGTATCTTCTCCTCGTGCAAATGGGCAGGTAGAGCGGTATAACCGTACTATTTTAGACTCTTTACGAGCCTCTAATGATAGCTTATCGGAAAGATCGTGGGATCAAAGTTTAGGCAAAATCCAGTGGGGACTAAATAATACATTAAATAAAGGAATAGGTAAAACCCCTGCTGAAGCATTATTTTGTAGACGTCCCCTTAATAAAGGAGAAGGTATGTTGGGAGAAACTATAACGGAAACACGACATAATGATAAAGATACAGAACAAATTAGACGTGAAATTAATGAACATATTGTTAATGATCAACACCATCAGGAAGCTAGATTTAATAAGGTAAGAAAAGATGCCACACGTTATGCTATAGGACACTTGGTCAAAATTTTGAAGAATGTTCCTTCTAATGATGGTAAAAGTAGAAAATTATTACCGAAATATACCGGCCCGTTTAAAATAACTAGAATTTTAGACAATGATCGATACGAAGTTTCTACAATACCGGGCTCAACGATTACTAAGGGTAAATACACAAATATCTGGGCAGTAGACCGTATTCAACCATGGATCACGTTGGCTAATGATGAAAGTGAAAGTTCAGATGATGAGCATAGTTTACACAAAGATTGATTACGGAATTGTATCATATTTGGCCAGACTATTTAAATTATACTATTATATCTATAATTGTGAATAATTAAGAATGTATTAAAATTATATGCTTTATAATTGATCACGATTAAAATTACTCTTGAAATTGTACGTTTTATACATCCTACTTAAATGTTTCCTATTTCCACATCTTTTATGAAGAGTTGAGATTGTAAAGTAAAATCAATTTATGTATAATTAATCAAGCACAATGTTATAAAGGTCGAGATAGAATGTTGGTACTGACTAAGTATTCATTAAGATACTAATTATGCTATAGCTGGAAGGCGTGAGTGGCTTCACAAAAGTGGAGTGAAGCTCACGATGCAGCTGATCATCTGGAAGACGGTCACGGTGCTATGGTGATTTTTTTTTTCACTGTGGCATGAGGGGTCCGTTGCAGATGGGAAGACATAGCTGGAAGGCGTGAGTGGTTCCACAAGAGTGGAATGAAGTTCACGATGCAGCTGATCATCTGGAAGACGGTCACGGTGCTATGGTGTCTTTTTTTTTCTACTATGGCATGAGGGGTCCGTTGCAGATGGGAAGAAATAGCTGGAAGGCGTGAGTGGCTCTGATGGAGAGTAAAGCTTACGCTGCAGCTTGTCCTTGGAATCCATTCTGGAAGACTGATACGGTACTTTTGCAGATATGGATTACAGGTGTTGTAAAATGAAAATCAAATAGAGAACTAAGGTGATTTTGATTTTGATTCATAAGATGAAGTCCACGACTTGGGACTGTAATAGAATTTAACTACATTAATGGGTTAATTACAATTTATAGCCAACAATAATGCTTGAATTAACTTAGAGTGAACAATAAAATGAGTAATTATTTGTTTTTTTTTTTTTTTTTTTATGTTATTATGTTTGAGGACAAACTTGATATTGTCAGGATGGCCGAATGTTAGACATACAAAATAAATAATTGTGAACATTTGATAATTTTAGTAATGTTATGTAAATAAATATAAAATATTAGGCAGGTAGTATAAAATAATTATATTTGTAATGGAAGGAAACAATGTTATTTTCATTTGACTCAAAAACAGTGTAATGTATTTGTTAATTTCATTATTTTAGTTACTTTAGTGTAATAAGCATTTTTAAATATTTCATGTGTTATTTATTTATTATTTATTATGAACAGTAAATGTATTGATTTTATATAGCATTAAAGGAGGGGAAACTGTCATTATTTGCTATAAAAACCGAGCGATGGTCGAACCTCCTCTGATTTCAATTTCAATAGTGTACATGAGAACAGCAATAAAAGTTCTATAAGCGAGTGAATTGTCTTATTTCTCAAATCAAGTTTGTAAAGTGACTTCAAAAGTTTAATACTACTAACAGATCTTGTCAGCAACTAATAACTATCTATCCAGTTACAGTAGTCGCAATAGCCTCTAGGGTAGCGCGGTATCGTGCCTCATGGCCAGTGTCTAATGACTAGTGCCTCATGACTCATGCCTCGTGACCCACAGCTCGGTTTGTGTGCTCGCTTCTCTCGCGGAATCCAATTACTCCGCCGGACAAGCGCTTTGTGCCCAACACCATCACGGCTTATTGAAATACTTACGCTCCGTTTTACCAACGATATTACAGTATTAGATGGTCTAGAATTATTATTGTGTTTTCATTATGTTGGTATTGTGAACTAAAACCGCGTATATTTATTGCAAAATAGTCTAAGCTGAATAATGAGTCATTACATTTCGTAGATTATCACAATATATACTACGTATGCTTATATTGCATTGTTAAATTTAAAAAATCATAATGGATACAATATTTAATTTTATTCTATACATTGAAATATTTGTTTCAATGTATAAAATGTTTGTTTCTCGTACTGACAGATGTCACTACAGTATATCAAAATAATATGTACTTTGAGAACGCACCCTGGGTGTTGGCCATCGAATAATCCCTCTTCCCATTATTTTTCCATCCCGCTCCACTCCCGATTTGATAATCCTTGATCCTAGCGTTATGAATGTTCATGGACAGCAGTGATCACTTACCATCAGGTGATCTGTTAGCTCGCTTGCCCGAACTATGCTATAAGAAAATGTAGCATTCATAATTGTAATTTATGATTTATAACATATGTCATCCATGTCTATTTCCATTTTCATTTACGTCTGTCAAAATCATCATGGCTGGAAGATGTACTGTATATCTCATTGCATAGATACTAAGTGTTATGAAATGACTAAGGCCCGTATTCACAAACAATACTTTACTCAGTGTTGAAGTAACCCTATGCTAAGTAAGACATTTCTCATAGTGATCGTTCCGCTCAGCCTTTTTATTCATAAACAATACTTGAGTCACCCTTTTACTAAGTGAACGCACAGTGTCCAAAGCGGATCAGTGATTGGTCAATTACTGTTGCTAATGTCTCTCCGGTGTTTGACAATTGGTGTCCGCGCATGTGCCGCGAATTACTCGTGAGTGACGCCTTTGACAACTTCAAATATTTACGTTCCAAATATTTATTAAAATTTATTTCCCACATTTTTAAGCGGTATATTGTGGGTGTTAACGTAGGCCTCCCCCCTTCCCAATGATTTCCACAGTGACGTGTTGGAGGCAGCCTGCATCCAAATAGATGATTACTAACCTGAAAACTCCCGTATCTGTATCGGCCCATATACGTCCCACTGCAAAGCACGGCCTCCTCTACTATCGAGAGATCGACCTAATGCAGGTTGGCGGACTTACATACCGTATAAATGTTTATACATCGCTGTGGTATGCAGATTTCGTAACAATGTTTTCCTTCGCCGTTTTAGCGCGTGGTGATTGACTATCAAAGAATCAATACACACATGACTCCAAATAGTCAGAGGTGTGCATTGGGATTGGAACTCGGAACTACCGTGAAAATGTTGGTAGTCGCAACTAGTCCATTTACCAACAGACAACCCCTAGATGAATAAAATCTTAAGGCCACAAGTAATTGGTGAATAGGCGGTATTGAAAGGCCTCTTTCAGACTAATGGCAAAAGGGCATGAAGAACAATATCCCTAGTAAATCGATAGCGTCTTCTAAATTGTTTGTCATTGTAAAAATCAAAAGGATTTTGAAAATCTCGAATAATATTTCTTGCACTTATCGTCCTGCGTTCGGTGTCCTTACCGAACGCAGGACGATAAGTATCATCAATATAATTGTCGAAATTCTCCTTGCTGCTGTAATCCATTGTATTGAAAATGAAAAAAACCTAATACAAATCCTTAGTGCAAAATACATAACATGAAATTGCAATTTACATTCACAGCTGTCACTTTTACTTTTTACAATCGACACTATGCGTTGCGTAAAATAGCTGTTGAGTTTCTTTACCTGAGGGTCTTCTTAAGTGAACGCATAGTGTCACTCATCACTCAAGTATTGTTTATGAATCAAAATTGACAATTCTGTGCGTTTGGCTACACTATGCGTCCTCATAGTATTGTTTGTGAATACGGGTGTTAGTATCTCATTAGTCATAATATTACATTACGTGCCCATTTCACACAAAATAAAAAACAAAACAAAAATGTGTTCGCTTTATGATACTGAATATAATTTAAAAGTAGCTGTTGCGAGAAATTGTCCGTTTTATTGTATTTTATTGCAGGTGGCGTTTATTGCATTTCCGGAACAAAACTTTTCTCGGAGCAATTTACACCAGTGTAATTTTGAATCGAAATTATTTTTACTTTCTTGCACACACCTTTCATTAAAACTTAGTATTCCGACCAAGAAAACTTTCGCATTCACCCGTAATTTCGCAAACAAACTAAATTAACAAGGACCGTATAGTAACAATGGGGCATAAAGAAGCCAACACACTAGCAAAGGTGGCGCTCGTTCCTTAATTAAATAAGGGGATGTGGCACGAGCTGCGAGCCGGATCATAAGCAGCGAGCGCACGCCGCGCGATCGGGGGCCCACACACTGGCCGGAGCAAGGCTTAATTGAATACGCTGCACTTGCAGGGATGGCGAGGCACACGTGCCAAAGCTTCATCTATTGACACTAACAATCATCCTTTACCCATGAATGTCCGACGGTGTGACCAAGGCGCATTTCAAACGACAAATGCTCTTCCATTTCGCGCTATTTTATTAAAACAATTTGTGCTTGGAATGAAAATTATAACAAAGCTTTTGTCTTGACGGAGACTTTAGTGCAGCAGTTGACGTCTTTATACTGATGAAAGAAATCTTTTGTTTATTGTGTCGGAGACTCGCGAGGATCTAAATGACGGCTGGTGCGCATTGCGTCGCCTTCTCACCTTTAGCTTTTTTTCCTATGGAACGTTTACTTAGGGATAAGTTTTGGTTACAGTACATACAGCATTTTAAAATCATTAAAAAATAATATTAGCAAATCGCATAGGACTATATTACCTAACTTTATACCAATACAGCAAAACGTGATTCTTATGTGTTTTTACAACAGCAATTTTTATGCTTTTACTATTTTGTCGTTTGTATGACGTCGACAATTTTAAAACAAATATTATATTTTGCAGCAGTGAAGAAGCATCTCTGTATTCGATATTCTATCTGGACATTTGCGCTTACCATCAGGCGAAAGGCAGTCGCTATACTGCGCTAGATTAAAAAAATGTAGTTAACTAAAACATCAGAGTTGATCCACCGACTTGCAAATTAGCACCTCAATCTACGCAGGTTACTTTACAACTTAACCAATTCCTTAAGGTGATACAAAATTGAATACATCTCATTATCATTATACTGATATAATTATTTGTAAATGAGTTGCAGTGTGTTGCATCCCTAATGTATATTCCGTACAAGTGGAGTTGATAAACAAATGTAGTGCCGGAGCCAAGCGCGCTCACTGCGGTGCTCGTACGTCTCCTGCCGGGAACCAACGCTGCACGAGGGATTACCTCATTGCATTCATATAACAGCGTTTATATACTTAAAATAGTATTAAAGATACAAAATAAGATCAAACATAATGCAATAGCTTTTTTCGAGTATACGTCTGGCAACAAAACATGCCAGTCAAATCAATGTCAATCCCAGGTGTGTTACATAATTTGTTAATGGGACTTAGAAGGAGGTCAAATAATAAATGAAGACAACACGTTATTTGGCTCGTCCGGCCGGTATAATTGTCTCACAAGAGATAGACGTCAAGCGATTGTTTGGCCATGGCTTTTCGTTCGTTGAGTGAGATTGCCAAATGCCCAATACCTCTCCTTAGTTCTTTCTTTTGATTTGATGGACCGTGAATTCATCCACGATCCAAGTGTTATAAATGTCCATGTGTGGCAGTGATCACTTACCATCAGGGTCGTCGTATCACTGCTCTAAACATTGGCAGCTGACTTGTAGTTCATCAGTAACTCCACGTCAGTTTCCAGTGAGATATTACTGCCTTAAAATTACTTCCATCCGATAAAGCCAGCCCGCGGCTATGTACGTGACTCAACTCTTTAAAGTTCAAACTTATATCCGATGGTTTAAATTTTAAATCTTCGGACATATCTTTTCTTTCTTATTACCTAGCGTTATTCCGACCGAACCCAGCGTCGGTTTTACTGGTTTTTTTTTATCACTCCACCCGATCTTTGCCATTCTCGATTATATCTTGTAACATAACTGGTGTTAAGTTTTTTGGTGGTAGGTCTCTCATATGTGAGAGGACGCCTGGGTGGATGGGTTGTCAGAATCTGGCCGTGGTCCGCATCGCTATTTTTGCAATATAAATAATAAATTGTTGTTATTATAAAGAGAATTGTCACACCTAAATATGAAATTGCTAACTGACTAACACGTAAAATCATAGGCGTAAAAACATTGTGGCGTAGTTATCGCGCCGCGAACATGATAGTTAATGGAACATCTGTAGCAGAAGTTGTGGCTGCTGGCAGAAGCGGCGCAAGGCGTGGGTGTAGTGGGATATCACCCACCATCGCGCAGATCAAGGCTCTTGCGCTACGAGGGTATAAGATCTTTATCGTGGGAGAGCCGTGTAACTGCTTAGGCAGTACTATAAATGGGCTGGCTCGGCCGGAGTGATACCACGACCTCACAGAAAACCGGTGTGAAGCAGTACCCACAGTACTGTGTTTCACCGAGTGAGTGAGGCTACCGGTAGCCCAACCCCCTACCCCTCCTTATGATAGCGCCGTATAAAAATTGTTTACCCCAGAGGGGTACCAACAGCCACGGCGTTGGAGAATCCCCTCCTGGGCGTCCACACCCCGGATTTATACCGGGTCGTGGACGTCTAGGCTGCTCCACGTATTCTGGGGGGGGCACTACTGCGCTTGATGGGAGGATACCTCGGGGTAAGAGCAACCCATCGCCGTCAACCCCTGCCACTTTTACCGTGGATTTCTGCAACATCAGGGGTTTACATTCTAACCTTGATGCCGTCCACCACCACCTCGAGACGACTAAGCCGGTCTTGTTCTTTTTGACCGAGACGCAGATATCTTCTCCGGCAGACTCCGCGTACCTCTCCTACCCGGGGTACAAATTAGAATACTCTTTTGTACCACGGGCTGGGGTGTGCGTGTTTGTTGGAGAGGATGTCTGCTATCAACGCCTCCATCATTTTGAAGGAAAGGACCTGTCCATCCTCTGGTTGCGTATTAACGGCGAAGACCATCCTCGCATCTACGCATGCCTTTACAGGTCTCATAGCGGTAATTCAGAAACGGACCGACTAATGGAGTGCATTCAAACGGCTGCAGATTCCATCCAAGAGCAGATTCCATCCGCAGAAGTTGTGTTACTTGGGGATTTTAATGCCCACCATGCTGAATGGCTGGGGTCCCCAACCACCGACTATGCGGGCAGATCTGTTTACGAATTCGCCTTGGCATATGGCCTGAAACAAGTGGTAGCCGCACCGACGCGAATACCCGATGTGGAAGGCCATACACCTTCCCTGTTGGACCTTCTGTTGTTTGACCTCACATCCGGACAATTATCTGATCGGGATCGATGCCCCTCTGGGATCATCTGATCACTGTCTGATAAGGACGACGGTGCCACTCATGCGCCCAATTCGCCCACAGTTTGCAGGCTGTCGCCGTGTGTGGCACTACAGGTCAGCAGATTGGGATGGGATGCGATCATTCTTTGCGTCCTACCCTTGGGGGCGAGTTTGCTTCACGCCGGATGATCCTGACGCCTCTGCTGACTCTATTGCCGATGTGGTGCTGCAAGGAATGGAACTATTTATTCCATCCTCTGTTGTGCCCATTGGTGGTAGATCCAAGCCTTGGTTTAATCGCTCCTGCAAAATGGCACATCGCCGTAAACAGGCATGCTACAAGGCTTGGGCAGATGCAGTGGCAGCTCAGGATGTAAATACCAGCGTCTTAAAAAAAGAGTATAACTTTGCCTCGAGGTCCTTCAAAAGAGTGATAGCAATGGCGAAATCGGATCACATTGGCAGAATTGGCGAGAGATTGGTTCGTCTTCCTTCGGGAACGCGTGCATTTTGGTCACTCGCCAAAGCTGCCATGGGGAATTTTTGTAGCCCTTCCTTTCCACCTCTTCGTAGGGGGGATGCATCGTTGGCCCATGGCGCAAGAGAGAAAGCCGATCTCCTGGGCTCTCTTTTTGCGTCTAACTCCTTTCTGGATGACGGGGGAAGCGAACCGCCGACTATCCCGCGGTGCAACACCAATATGCCGGAAATTCGGTTTTCGCAACGGCTAGTGCGTAAAGCGCTGTTCTCTCTCGACATCCATAAATCGAGTGGACCCGATGGTATTCCTCCTATTGTTTTGAAGAAGTTTGCTCCTGAGTTGGCTCCGATCTTAACGCGTCTTTTTCGGCACTCCTACTTCTTAGGCGTAGTCCCGGCTTCGTGGAAGACAGCATTAGTGCATCCGATACCTAAAAAAGGCGAGCGCTCGAATCCTTCCAACTACAGGCCCATAGCCATTACCTCCTTGCTCTCGAAGACAATGGAATCCATTGTCAACAGCCAACTCCTTGGGTACCTTGAGGATCATCAGCTATTAAGTGACCGTCAATACGGTTTCCGTAGGGGCCGCTCGGCTGGTGATCTTCTCGTGTACCTAACACATAGACGGTCGAAGGCAATCGAGAGTAGGGGGGAGGCGCTGGCCGTTAGTCTGGATGTAGCGAATGCCTTTGATAGGGTCTGGCACAGAGCGCTTCTGTCGAAGCTTCCTTCCTACGGGCTTCCCGAGAAGTTGTGCAAATGGCTAGCTAGCTTTCTAGCGGACTGGAGCATCAAGGTCGCTGTCGAAGGTTCATGCTCGGATCTCAAGTCCGTGAACGCTGGTGTCCCACAAGGCTGTGTGCTATCTCCCACGCTATTTCTTTTGCATATTAATGATATGCTGCAAATTAGCGGCATACATTGCTATGCGGATGACAGCACGGGTGATGCCTTATATACCGGCCGAGCCAATATTTCTCGGGAAAACGTCAATGAGTGCCGAAACAAACTTGTGTCTGAAGTCGAGTCCTTACTATCCAGAGTCTCGGATTGGGGCCGATACAACTTGGTTGAATTTAACGCCTCAAAAACACAAGTTTGCGCGTTTACCGCAAAAAAATCGCCTTTCGTCGTATCACCTCAATTTCAAGACACTCCTCTAAACGCCACAGCCAGCATCGGAATTCTTGGTGTCGAGATATCGAGTGACGTTCAGTTCCGCGGTCACCTTGAAAGTAAGGCCAAATTGGCCTCAAAGAAGCTTGGTGTGCTCAACAGATCGAGGCGATATTTCACGTCGGGTCAACGTATGCAACTTTATAAGGCGCAAGTCCGGCCCCACGTGGAATACTGCTCCCATCTTTGGGCAGGGGCACCCCAGTACCAGCTTCTTCCTTTCGACCGCATTCAACGTCGGGCTGCTCGAACCATTGACGATCAGGTTCTCTCCGACCGGCTTGATCCTTTGGCTTTGCGTAGAGATGTAGCTTCGCTCTGCATTCTCTACCGCATTTACCATGGGGAGTGTTCTCAAGAATTGTTCGGACTTATCCCTGCTGCAGAGTTCCGCCACCGTACAACACGACAAACCTCCAAATACCACCCACATCACCTTGGAGGTTGAAAATCTACTACAGTACGTTTTTCCCGGCACTTTCTCCCACGTACTACAAATCTGTGGAACCTGTTGCCAGCGGCATCATTCCCGGACAGATACAACCTGGCGACCTTCAAAAAACGAGCATATTCCCACCTCAAAGGCCGGCAACGCATCTCCATGCCCTATGGTGTTGCAGATGTCCATGGGCGGCGGTGTTCACTTACCATCAGGTGAACCGCATGCTCGGTTGCCCCCTATAATATATATAAAAAAAAAAAAAGAAGTTACCTTAAACTAGAGAAAACTTGAAAAGAACGGTGGGTAGCAGAATGTTAACCGCTGCTCCAAATCACGATTCTTAGCACATACTCGGAGAGGCACCTCTAGCAATGGACGGTAACATATTGAATATATAATGAAAAGTTAAGTGTGACAAAATGTTGACGATCGGAATTGTATTCGCTTCTTAAAAGGAATATATCTCACCGAAACTGAAAAATACCCTATTCGTTATTATAATCCATATAATTATTTCTTTAATCGAAAAGCCTGCTGCTCAAATTTTATAAGTTTGTGAAAGGATTTAGGGATCCTACGAGACATCAATAACAGTACAGATTTTTGGAAAATCCGTTTTATGTTGCCGTGGGGGTGTGTTGGAGTCTGGGTTCAGGTTATGTAAATTAATAATAGGCAGGCCTAGTTATGTCGACCGATGAAACCGAACTTACTATTACTTACAAGTTAGTTGTTATGTATTTCTTCTGTAAAAAACGGACCTCGTCTTTATCTTGCCCACCTGGTATTTGCGTCTTCCGCCGCCTCTGTTCGCTTCAGTGGATGTATCTCGCAAGTTTGCACTTTATCCACGCTCGGATAATAGCTTTCGCAGTTCGACACGGTTTATCTGGCGTGTCGCGCAGCCGATCGATATAATCGCCCGGGTAATGGCTGTAATTCACTGCACTGCAACTTTAATTAACTCGCTTTAATTGAATCGTTTGCTTCAGTACAATGGCGCGTGCCCCGGAGATTTCGTTTCAGTTGTGGATTTGATTTTTGTGTAATAATGGCGCTCTATTGGCTGGGGGGTCTCCGTAGATTTTATATTCTGTTTCCTACTGTAATATGCCAGCATGCTAATTGGTTTTTTAAATTGCTGAGCATGATATTTTATTTCAAGTAGCAGATCAGGCCCAATGCGGCTTCGCTGGTCCTAATTCGGTTAGTGGGTCTGAATCCAAGTTTCGGATGATCTAATTATACTTGGTATTCTTAATTCACTAATACATTGAGCAAGATGAAAGTTCGTCATTTACTAAGTGAAGATTAATATTAAAATCCTGATTTGATATCGTCAACCTTAACACTGCTGTGAACCACAAAATGCACATCAGCGCAGAATGAAGTGGTAAATTCCTTAGAAGACAAATGAGCGGCGCTGTCGAGCGCTGCTCAGGTCGCTCCACAAATAAATATGACGTGTTTGTCTCGCAGCGCTCAAAGGCACCCCAACTTCACGTATATTTACCCTCTGTATAAATAATATCATGAAGCGGTTGTTTATTAACATAGAAATCGCTTTATTTATTAAGCGTCGCGTTACTGGTGTTTTATCTCTACTGACTGTGAATCTTGAGATCCTGAGGCCAATGGCCAATTCAGGATACCAACTTCGATTAAAGAATTTTTTGGTTAGAACACAAAGATTTTTTGATTTGAAATCTAATACGAGTTGGCTAGGAAATTGTATTCTATCCAGTAAGCTCGCCCTCTATCACGATCTAGAAATAGAATTGCTTATCCCTTCGGGGATACATGTTCGTATATTTGTGTTCGTTCGCTCAAACACCAGAACTTGAATTAAATATATTTACCGTGCATAATGAAACAGATATTTGTTAATATGGAAATAGGTTTGCGTGAGTGTGTGTTACAAAGAGATTGTGGCGTGTTTGTGTCGTTTAATTGCTTTTTGTTTGAGCGCGGGCCCGGGAGAGCTGAACACTTACGAGAATCGCCGAGCATTCTAGTCGCTGCGCGCTGGCCGGTTATGAGTGCAGTTATTGTATTTTATTACACCTTATTACGGTTGTAAAAAGTTGAGATTTTTTATTTTTTCATTCTTTTGTTTAATTCATGTTTGTGCTCGGTCTGGCTATATGTTTGCTTGCTATTTTATGTTGAAACAGAATTATTATAATGTTAGTGCTAATACTGACAAAAAATTGTTTTACCTTGTGTCTGTTTTTATTAAGTGTTTATATTTTAAGAACTATCTGAAAAAATATAATAGGATAGATAAAATTATAAAATTGAAGAAATAAAATACCTGCACTTGATGTCATTGCTTATGCACAAGTTATGAAATATGGATGGCATTTCAGAATTTCTCATCTTTTTTTTTAATCTGACTATGCATATTCGATTTATGGTTTATTTATTACTATTTTTAGTGCCTTTAATCTTTTTCCCGTAGCATGAGCTGATTTTCTGTCTGCTAAAATAGTAATCCACAGATGTAACTTCGCTAGACACAAGTTACTTTAGCTCAACTCATCCCTTCCCACTATTAGACCATTACCAACTCGACACCCGACGTAGACTAAAAACTGCCAATATCCAGCTGACCAAATCCCAGCACTGTCCGTTGTAGATACGTAAGTTATGACTTTAATATTCCATCGGTACAATCAGTTCGTTCGCCATTCACGTCGCAATCCATATAAAATATTTTTTCATTTAAGCGCGTGATAAACGCGTGCCGTTTGTACTGCGCACAACGCCACTCAATTTCCGCTTATCACGTATTCATAGGTGCGGCAGTGGCGGCGCAAGAACTGGGCTTTTTGTGGGCCACATAATACATTAATAATAAATAAGCTGAATAGTAATATTCTCCAACATAAGCTATAAGACTTGTGGATGACAGAAACTGCGAGAAGTTTTCAGTCTTGTGACAAACGTACCTAACATATGTCTCGATGCGGGGATCGAAAATACGTGGTCTGATTTCAAAGCGAGCACCTTAAGCAATGACGTCACGGAGAGATTATTGTAATATTGTATTACTGGATTATCAATAACAAATTCTTATGAGCCATATAAATCCATCATCTATAATCCCAACAAAACGTCTCCTTGAATTAAATAAGGCTCTTTAAGTCAAGGTGGGAGTTCCCTAAGCCTCCTGCTGGGGGTGATCGCCCACGTCACATATACCTGCCGCTGCTACTGATATTCAACACTGAGTCGGCAATGCCTCTCACCCAACGCAAAAATCAACTGAGGACCAGCCGCGTGTGGTATTTTCTCATTACATTAATTGCTTTGGGAGTCCGCTGGTTAATAATTTAAATCCCATTTAATGAATTAGGCCGTAATGGAACGTGTTTATATTGTGCAGTCCGAGTGGCCTACTCTTGAAATATGATTTTATTCCGTTTCACTAAATGAATGCGCTATGAAGATAATTGAGTAAATGTGCGCTACTGCAATTAAGAATAGGTACAGAAAATTCAAGTTTTCCTTCTTAATCCTAAAAGGTCATAATCAATCAATTAGTTTCAAGAGAATGCCGTCTGATCGGAAATATGTGTTATGAAAGTACGACTTTTGTCATTCCTAATTAAGTAAGGTAGGTGTACGGTGTTCAATTAGCGTAATGGTATTTTTCTTTATTATATTTGGCAAATTATCTATTAGATTGAATTGAAAGTTAATATTAAATTGGTAGCCACTGAGCTAGTATCGCAAAACTAGGCGTTCAAAGCGATTTTATTTAAATGTTTATATTTAACAGTAAATATTTTAAGACAAAGAAACTCCTCCGCTTTTATTACTCCGTACATAAGTATCTGACAGTTGGCACCCTCTTCCAGCGAGGCAAAGCATTTCATAATTACTTGTGATTATTTGAATGCAACACAAAAACACGACACAAAATTCGACAACGAAGCAAACCGCATTCGCTAAATTAACGAGAGGCAGAGACAAAGCGCTCGACACGAGACGACACCAGATATCTCAATGTAGAAGTTCGCACGAGGCGAGCTTCATGAAACAACCAACTAAATAGATTAAACGAGTTCTTTAAGCGAACCAACAATGGACTAAGTTTTGTTTAATTATCTCTGATCTTTAATTTATCGCCCATAGAGACGGCGGGCGGGAAACTTTCAGCGTTTTTCTTTTATTCGCCACGTTTTGTTACCTGACAATCTTAACTCTTTCAGCTCGCTCTATTGACGCGAATAAGGATTATACTCCGGACTGATTCACCACTGGATGAATAAGCATTTTAATTGGATTATTAGAATAATGGAGCGGGGAAAGTTGTGTTCTAACGGTTTTACTTCTTAATAATAGATTTTGTTTATAAGTCAGTGAAACTAAATTAAATTTTGAAACTTAGAGACTTAGCTTCAATACTTTAAAGTTTCATGACACAGAACACAAAATAATTTGTAATATTCTACACAAAACTTCATATTGAATAAAACGGCGGGACATAAACAGTGAAATATTTTCAGCTTTAAAAGGTCACACATACTGATTTCATAACTCGAAGTAGATTATAACAACCGATATGGAAATACATATGTTATATAAATTCTCGAGACAGCCTCCGTGGCGCAGTTGGTTAGACGCCAGCTGTGAAACGAGAGGTTTCGTGTTCGATTCCCGCCTTGTAATTAAACCCACGGAATCACAAAATTAAAGCTGGATACAAGCTTCCAACATTTTTGCTTTTTGTACAGAATTGGATAAATATTAGAGTTTTCAGAAGTTATTTTGGACAAGACCTTGATGAAAAAATGATAGTATCAAATGGATCTTTTAATTTAAACAATTCAAGGTAATTCTGAATGTTCTTCGTATAAATTGTTCGACAGTCTTCGTGGCGCAGTCGGTTAGACGCCGCCAGTGAAACGTGAGGCCACGGTTTCGATCCCTGCATCGAGAGAAATGTTTGAGCGGCCCACAAATATTTTTTTGGGTGTGGGTGTTTGTCAGACCGAAAAGTCTCGTTGTTTGTGATACCCACGACACAAAACGCGATCTTCATGTGGGGTCAGGACTATGTACGTAACTGTTCGGTGTATTTATTATTATTATTTATTAATTTACCATCCGTGCCGATACTTGAAGGTTTAATTTTTGTGCGGGTGACTAATTGTACAGTCTATAAAAAATATATGCCCGAGCTTGGGAGTAATCGTAGTTTGTGGCAACACTTTCAATATAAAAATACTTTGTCGCATGTTATAGCCAATTACTTTACAAAGAACGTGTAATTATGTCAATGTTTGCGAGAGCAGAGAATGGAAATTACTGAGGTAAAATCAGGTCCAAATTACATGACTGCGAGAGACATTGAGACTGTATCCATGTGTGCCTGGGTATGAGAGCATGTTCGTGTAATTGCTGCTTGTTACTTCTACTCGTATCTTATTCTTTAACAATTGTTGTAAAATACAGTACATAGTTGAAATGAATTTGTCTTTGATTTGAATTAAAACTGAATATTCAATGTCCTTTCAACTTTTTTATCCGTTCTTAAAACATACGTACATATTTATTTATTTATTCGTTCTTCTACTCCGGTCATTATTGTATTTTAATTTTATCGATAGTTATGTAAGTTAACTTGTTGTGTTTAATTAATTAGGCTTTGTGTTAGTGTTTTTTTATAATTCTTATAGTTAACCTTTTATACTTGTTATAGTAATTTTAAGTTTGTATTTTTCTTTAATTTTGGTATATTTCTGTCTAAAAATATTTAAATTGTTGTAAAAATATATTTTGTTAGTCCAATAGTGTTGTATACACCTGTAATGGTTTGTCACCTACAATAAGCAAATAATGTTGTGAATATCTCAAATGTAATTTGTGTAATGAATCGATGGTGTGTCTATTATAAATAAATAAATACACAATAGGTCCGCATAATGAGCAAATGGTAATCTGATGGTAAGTGCTCACTGCAGCCCGTGAATATAAAAAAAATTGTTTTGTTTCAATGAACAACGGTTCCATTAGAAAAGGCAATCATCACTTACCGTCAGCTGTTTATGTGTATACCGGAGCTATGTAATAAAAAGTTGCAAAATACATTGTGAAATGTGGACCCCATGAAATTATATATTTCATAGGAATCAGAATCTCGATTTTAGTTGAATGCTAGTTTTATTAACAGCACTAATTAAATCATAATTTGTTAGAACAGGTGCATTTTTATAACACAAGGTCATTTAATTAAATAAATAAAAAACAAATGCTCTTTTAACAGGGTTCATTATATTAAGGCAAGTTCACATAATATGTATACTTAAATAAAACCACTTATATCGTCGGCTTCAACTAGGACCTAGGTCATTAACCTTTGAATACTAATATAAAAAGCAACACGTATTTTATATTTTCACAAAAATACAAGTTTAATCCATGTAGCAAAGCATGATATTTGAAAGGCGGTTTAAAGTGTTTACCGGCAAAGCAGCGAGCGTCTGTTTAAGCAGAGTTTCCACACCTTTGTGAAGGTGTAGCTCGTTATTTCCTCTGAAATATGTAAAGTATAGTTTTGAAAGTAAAATAATATTCGTGCCGCGACACAGTCCGGCGCTGTAGTATGATGCGGCTCGAGGGTCGCCGGCGCTCCGCGGATTACATTTTTTCTCTCTTTATTCTAGATAGACTTTTCAACTTAGTTACGTAATATTTCGCCTTGTTTCTTAGAGGAGAAATTGCTATGAAGTAGTTTCCATGTCTTTTATCCATTACGTAAAGTAAAATGGAGTTTTATTAAGGGCGCTCGGCGGTCGAGTGCTGGGGATTGCTCGGGATATATTCTCATCACTGCATGCGGTCTCTGTAATGGGCAGTCATCTGTTTTCAGATAGTTAGAAGCCCTCGATCGCTCCGGACGTCGTATGTATCAAGATTAATAACGGGATGATCCCATGTGCTAGTTCACACGAGTACTATGTATTATACGTGTATTTTCCAATTTTAACGTGGTTGGGTTGTTTAATTTTTTTTGTGCACATAAATATATTTGTTATATGTACATATATTGTTGATTATAAAAAAAATTGATAATATATATCTACTTTAAAAGACTCCAAAATTGACGACCTAAAAAATATATTAACTTTGCTCATTATGCATTCAATCAATATTTTACTGTCCTCATACATTGATTGCATACAACCATAATCCTGGTGCCACCACATTTGTAATTAGAACGGTATTGTTAGAACACAATAACAGCCAGACAAAACATTAATTCAATGATATCCATTTGACAGTTGGTCGGGTGACGGCGCCGCGTTATGAATACTGAATCAGCTTGAAAAAACTCATTAGCGCCGGCGGATCGGTGGCGAGCCATTCACATCGCTCGCAACTCACAAAAAATATTCCACCTAAAAATATTTTTACACCCGTTTCAATCCAAAATTCAATGCGGAGATACGACTTCAAGTACTAACTGCCTTGCATGTTTTTGCTTTTATTAGGACTGGCAAGAAAAGGTGGATTTTCGAGCCCCCGGCAATCTGAATGACTGGCGAAACGTGGTAACAAAGGTGTCAAGTTGTTTTTTTGTTGGTTATCGGTGGAGATGGTCCATTAGTGTTGGAGGACTGGCTGCAACGTGGTTCTATTTACAAAGACTATTTGCTCATCTCGATGGCTGACTAATTTTACTCCCCTCGTAACTAAGTTATATTATTTTGTCAGTTTTGGAATCGAGCCTGGTAACAAAGATTATACTGTCCCAAATAAACTTATACGAAAACATTCAGAATTAACATATTATTAAAATTAAGGAATTGGTTTTATCATTGACTTTTTTGTTAGATAAAGTCTTTGACCTTGCAAAATAACTTCCAAATGTTCTGATATTTATCCAAGTCTCTACAAAAAGCGAACATGTTGGAAGGCTGTATCCAGTCTTTAATGTTGTGATTCCGCGGGTTTAATTACAAGGCGCGTCCCGGTCGCGTCGTAACCGAGATAACGCTGTTTATGGGTTCCATTCCCGCGCTGATTTTGTTCGCTCGCTCTCTTACTGTTTATCTACGCACATATCAATGAACATCGCCGAGGTAATTTTCCTTCACTAAGCACATTATTATACAAGGTGCGTGTGGTTTGAAACATAATGTGTACTCAGGAGAATGTGGGCGAATAATTAATTAGCTCTTATCATAAACTAATTATATCATTATTTTTTATAATAATATGTGCCATTGGTAATATATATTCGTGTAAAAGTGACCGGCGACAGAGCTTGTAGTAGATATTTAGCGCGTACATACATACATACAAGTCACATCTTTTATCCCACAAGTGGTGCAAGGACACCCACATTTTGCCTTATAAGTTCAGTCTTACAATATGATAGGGGGCGAAAATATCGCGTGCAAAGTCGTGACTACGGGCTGAGATTGAATAGAAAACATCCAACACCGCTTTCCCCGATCCGGGATTCAAACCCAAGACCTCACCTTCAAAACTGTACCTTAGTACAACTTCTCCACCGAGGTAGTCTAGATATTGAATTTAATTTAAATATTGATTAGCCTTTATTGAAATGAAAATAACTTACCTTTTATGTGTTAAGATTATTTTCCAAAATGCGTTTGCAATTACTCCCTTAAATTCCATAAAAAATGTGCAGTCTTTAATTATAACCTGTATCAGCCCATATATGTTCCACTGCAGGGCACGGGCCACGGTTAGGCCATATAGTCCTAAGTCCACCACGCTGGCCTACTAGCGGGTTGGAGGAGTTACATACCATAGAAATTCTTATAAATCGCTATGGTATGCAGGCTTCCTCACGATTTTTTCCTTCACCGTTTTAGTGCGTGGTGTATGACTAGCAATACACATATAACTCCGAAAAGTCAGGGGTGTGCCCTGGGATTCGAACCCGCGGCCACCGTGAACATGTAGGCAGCCGCGTCTAGTCCGTTCACGAATAGGCCACCAAGCACTTAATAATCATAATGACCCTGTGTAATATTATATTAAAGCTTTTTTTGAGTGACAAATAATTCGTCCTTCTCCATAATCCGCCATACTTATAACGGTCACACAGAATAAGCATTCCTCGACCGCATCACAAGTCTGA
Organism: Hyles euphorbiae; assembly: GCA_023078785.2. NCBI lineage: Eukaryota > Metazoa > Arthropoda > Insecta > Lepidoptera > Sphingidae > Hyles > Hyles euphorbiae. The sequence continues at coordinate 244,795 of CM041033.1, read as the reverse complement.
TTCGCGACTCGGTATGTGACGTATGTCTCAGCCGCCTGTATATAGCTATATTATTATTTAGTACTGCGGTGTTCACGTGCGTTGTAAATATTTAGCATTACGTGGCAGGCTCACGTTGCGAGTCGGCATGCTCCAGCCAAATAGTGAGAAAGCAGACTGTATGTTATATTAATAAGCAGGAGCGAGATCATGGATTGTTTTTAGTGAATGTCAAGTCTTTTCGTTTAGTCAGTCGATTCTATTTAATTTCTTTAAATGCTAAAGCACAAGAGTGAAATTGAGTATAATCGCGTGCTGCTGGTCAGTGTCAGGTCAGTGACACCAAAATGAAGAGAATTTGAAACTGATTCAAAATTAAAATCGAATATCAAGCTCTACCTCGCCTAGTTTAAATGGTGTATGTATGTTTGTACGTGTATAATCTCTAAGTAAAAATTTGCAGCTTACATGAAGCGTCAGGTACCGCGCGTGGGTAGTTACTCGGTATTTTGAGCAAGTGTTCTCCACTAAAAGGCTCTTTGTGAAATATTTCGCTTTGTCCGCGCGGGGGTCGCGTCCCCCGTACCCCCGGGCCCCACGTCACGCGGCGCGCCGGCCCTTTGTCTTCAGCACATTTGTATGTGTTTTACGCGAATTTAATTACAGCGAGACGTGAACAAAGTGCCAGTGTTTGTACACTCACTACGCAGCGCAGCCTCGGGCCTTCTCTTCATTTATTTTTGTAACACACTGTGCATGTTAACTCCTGTCAATAATGGTATGCGCTTTAATTAATGTTCGTTCCGCTTTAACAACATATTTTTAAGAATTGCGATGTTCATTCTTTATGTATTGTGTTGGAACAATGTCGGTAATTAACAGATAATTTCGGTAGCTGATATGCATATTAAATTCATATAAAGCTACTTAAACTATTTTCGCTGGTTGTATACATCTGGTTACTGTTTTAAGCCCTATTTACACAGTCAGCGTTTTTCGCTTCAAAAATGCGACTATCGTAAGGAACTAAGAAAAATGCATCCTTTAAACGTTTGTCAGACACAATACTCTTGTAGTATACCGAGTATCTCAAGACTGCTACCGAAAACGAAGCCGGGTGGTAGTTTTAGTGACTACAAACACAATGCAACTAAAAATTTCGCAAAGAAACGCGTCAATTTTTTTTATCATTTTTTAAATATCGTCATTTTAAGTCCATAGAAATCCATAGTTTTTGCTAAAATAATAATTTAAACTCTTTTATACCTTAGAGTCATCATAAATAAAAGGGTGTACACAATTATTTTGGGAAAAAATGTATAAATTTATCTCCCAAATTCGACCTTATAAAGAAATAACAAAAAAATGACGCCTTTTTTCCAATATTTTCAGTTGCTTTGTATCTGAAGTCGCTTAAACTACCACCCGGCTCCATTTTCGGTAGTAGTCGTAGTAGTCTTGATATACCCTGTATATGGCGGCTATGACTATGATTGTAGTTTTGCTACTGTACGTGTCCATAAGCGGTCGTATCGCTTAGTATCAGGCGAATGTCATGCTTGTCTAACCATTCATTGATTAGAAATAAAACAAACGAACTGTGCTCACCATCGTGAGGTCTAAATATGTCCAGCAGTTATTCTATACTCCTTATTGGTATCAGTCCATATACGTCCCACTGTAGGGCAGGAGCCTACTCTACAGTCGGTAGTGCGATTGAGTGGTTAGGCCATTTAGTCCACCACGCTGCACTAACCTAATGCGGGTTGGTGGACATACCATATAAATTTTTATCTATAATACTTATGAGAAACCAGTAAATGGTGCTTTATTCAATTCGTGACGGTTATTAAAACATAAAAAGAAATCTATAATACTTTGTGTGGATGTCCAACATTGTTCTTGCTGATACGGGATATTAATATTATGCATGTTATGTTGGTATTGACAAGTGACAGTGCCGCGGGCTGACAACAGTCAGGCGCGCGACAAGCATTGTGTCAGCTACGTCAGCTGAATAGCTGAATACAACGTAAATGTCACTACACAATATCAAATTATGATGTTTATGTCCTTCGAGGAAATTGGGAATTTGATACACGTAATGTTTCCTTATTTGATATCTTGCTGCAGGCTACACACAGGTTCACAACAAAGGACTATAGAATCATAAAATTGTTGTTTGTAAACCGATTGATAAAAAAGTCAGTAATTATGTGTATCGTTTAAATTACAAGCATAAATATCTCCGCCGTGTCATTGGTATCTTCGATCGGTCCTTTTATTTTAGTTTCAAAACTGGGGCATTGTTGAGGCTATTTCTGTCTCTTGTCATTCTCAGGAATTGACAGCTTTGTGTACAGCTACGAACAAACAGTGAGTGCCTACGTCATGCTTCGAAATAACGTAAAAGATGAATAAAAATAACAAATCGATATGCTGAAAGATACAAAATTTTGACATTAATAGGTACTTACTTAAACATTTTATTGTTTGCATTGAATAAGCTCTGAAACTTTAGAATTTATCAAATCGGTCCAGTACCGATTTGGTAAATTATTTCACCAATAGAATACTACATTATCCCTGAAGAGCATAGGTGATTGAATATTTAAAAACATATATGCATCCGGGCGAAGTCGCATTGGGCCGTTAGCTTAATGACACACGTGACAAACTATTTTTTGCACCGGTGTTCATTTCCTACGAGCTACACAGGCACAATAAGACGGTAGCGCAGTGCAGTGCGTTCAGGGAGCTGCCGTATCGGATGGCCTAATTACTGACTGATTGCGACGTCGACAGCACTACGGGCGAAATGTCGCCTTCACTCGGCAAAAATATACGGTGTAGTAAAACAAGGATTAAGGTAAATTATAAGGCAAATCCTGTTTGTGAATTTTTATTTCAATGCACGTAGAGGAACCTCGTTAGTTATTACTAAAGACAATCTAGTAAAGTCAAAGACAAAGAAAATAATAAATATCTATATTATGTTATAGAGTTTTAATAGTTAGTTATGGACTATTATGAAGTCCTTAAATGTAACTTAATTGCTTCACGGCGCCAAAAGGCGTTCGATGCACCTCGCTACGAACAAAATAATACGGAAACCATGCTAACGATCTATATTCAGACTTATACATATACTTGATAAAATAACATTATTTCTGTCCATCCTCGGGTCCTTGATCCCTCAACAAAAGAAATAGCAGAAGTTTAAATGTGTATTTTCTTTGTATAAATTGTACACATTTAACGTTTAAAAAGTAAGTGGAAGCTCGCAGCTCCGGTTAATAATTTCACAGTTGGCAGCCCTAATCGCAGCCTCGGAGCCCCGCGCTGTATTATCACTTTTAAATGGAAAACAAACAGAAAGCGCACATTTTTCATGAATATATAATTATCTTTAAGCCGTGGACTTAGCTCTTATGAAAATTGGTATGAATTCTCAATTTCAAATTTTTCATAACCTTGTATAATTGTTTTTGCAAAATTACCTTTGTTATAAGTTACGGTATATGAATTGCTTCCGTTCTATAATATTTTCCTTGCATAAAATGTTTTTCTGTTTATTTTTAAAACGCAATGCTTTTCTGCCAGTTATGAACATCCACAACACTTCAGGGACCGCCGCCTCACTGTCCGTAGTGAATAGAATGAATAGAGGGATTTAAAGATTCAGTACGGAATCATAGCGTTTTAAATGCATTAATTAAAAATACGAAATTAAAAGTAATATAATTATAACAGCCACCACCAAATACATCTTTTCATTAAAAATAATCCAAATTAGTGTATTTTTGACAGTCAATTAAAATCGGCACTTATTGCTTTTTATAAGTAAAAAACGATAAGTTATATTTAACTCAAACTTATCCTACGAACTTTTCTATATCTATGACAAAATGTATACAAAATAACAATGATTGGAAAACATTACTAACGAACTAACTTTGGCACTAATAATATTAGTAGGGAATGAGGCTTTCAGTAGCAAACTTTGCAGATTAATAGACAGGTCCTACGGAGTTGCAGCGGGCCATCAGTCTGCGCGCTCGCGATAACATTAAATCGATCTCCGAGTAATTTAGACCGACATCCGCCGAACAATGCACTGTGTTCACCACTATTATATTCAGCGCCTTATTGGTCTAGAGATAGATAACTGTTAACTTTGGTTAGATGTTCATGTAAGATAGGTAGGTAGGTGCTTTGGTTTCAAAAATCTCATTTGAGGCCCTTGACCCTGGAGAATCATTCGGGCGTGGATCTAGCATGATAGTAAAGAGCCTATGTTCTGGGCGCGCCAACGGCTCTAATATCATCATTAATTCTCCTTCGGCAAAATAGGCGTAAGCTTACCTATTTACTATCTTTTCTAAGCCGTGGTCGATAGAATAATGGTTTTTTAGTAAACGTCCAAATAGCATTTCACCTATGACAAAATTAATGAAACAGCAAAATAAATCATTGTCATTAGTCCACTGCTGCAAATATGCCGCTCCATTTACATGCCAGCTAGCCGATCTTCGTTTCTCTCATCCGTCCCTGTCTTTAAAATGAATAGCACTGGAAAATGAATGGACTCGCGAGTACGTTATATTCCCGGCTAGTGTCTAATCCTTGCCGAAGTGTCTGCGCTAGCGCGGTTGTCCGGCGGGGATCCGGTGCGTTTGTCACCGGTCCGGTCCGCCGCACCCCGTGCTCCTCATTAATACTGCCGCGCTGCAGATACTGTCACGCAAGAGCTTGATCGATTGGCGTCCACGTGGGCCTGCACTCGATTAGCTGGGGAGATCGGGATAAGTACTTCGTGCTAAAATTAATAAGAGGATCGATATATTCATTTTGGAGGTTTAATAGGTTCAGAGTAAAGTTACAACGCTTTTTTAAACTGCGGCTAAAATGGGTAGTCTCAACCCGTATTGTAGGATGTTCTAGCAGTTAAACGATGTGAAGATACGGAAATGGATTTGACCTGAAGTTGGTACTTGAATATTCGAATTCAATCGGATCCGTCACAAGTGTATTTCAAGTGCTAGCAACAGTTGAAATACACTTGATTAAGATTAAACTCCAATTGACATCAAGTAAAATGTCGTTATTTTACCGTATCAGTAAATAGTGAAATACTATTTAATTATGTTATTTCTGGAATATAAAAAAAATCTTAACATATTTTTTTGTTTCTATAATACACATATTTTCAAGTCCGGTAATATTTTTAATGTAAGTATTATATAATGAAGCTTACGATATTATAGGCGCGCCAAAAATCAATAAAGCTGAGAGAATAGTGTTCCGACAGGCTCACTGCATGTGAAATCGAATTCAGTCTCTGGGGAGGCGAGCTCTATTTGAGTGTAAAACTCCTCTACAAAGCACCGAAGGTTTAGGGTTTCAATTCCGAAAATTGTCACTTGTACATTTTTAATGGCAGAGTAAAACCTTGCAGGGGTCGGTAAGGGCTAAGGACGAAACGAAACAATGGGTTTCACGCGCTTAAAATTTTCATGAGTGGTAGTGACCATCAATTTATTCCTATTTCCAGATACATAATCACTGTTTTAAAAAAAAATTCATTTTGGTCTTTGACCTCCATATAATGAATGGAAAGAGTGACACAGGGGTATAATTTCCCGCGCAGAAAGTGGACTTTGTGCAAGTTTTTCGGTTGAAAAACTAATATCAGTTGTCTGAGAGTGGAATTTATGCCCGGCATGCAATAGTTTCGACTCACATCTTTGAAAGGAAATGTTCTTATTGACTGTAGAGCATTCACCCAGAATATTAATGAGAAACTTTAAGTCGAGTAAGTATTACCTATCAAAATGTGAATTGAAATTATGATTATTTTATTGAATGTCATGTACATTAGTACCATAGTGTTAGTTAATAGATTTTATAATCCTACTAATAAAATTTTGTGTGCATCCTGCAGCACATAATTATAGCAGAACATTTGCAATATGACCTTATACGAGTATTATGATCATTAAATGCAAACAGCTAAAAGCTATTAGGAGACAATTGGAAATTCTCTCACAGACAAAGAGTGGAATGCTAATGGAGCCATTGGTGTAGTGAATCAGTCGTTATTGGTCTAATATAAAATGTTTAGTGCGGGAGTGGGGAGGTAGGGGAGTAGTGAGGAGATGTGAGGAGTATGGGGTGGTGTGGGGAGGCTGATTGCGTGGACCGCGGCGGCCGCAGCTCGCTAAATGAGCCGCTAGTTACCGGCCGGACGTCCGCGTTCGCCCGACACCGAGCGCCGAAACTCGCACAATTTTGCCATGCAGATCTGTGTGAATTAACTGGTTGATGCGCTCTCCTGTTCAAAGACACGAAAAGTGCTCTGTTTATTTATTAATTCTATAAACCGCGCCAATAGAAAGATCTGCACGGCATTACTTTACAAAACTACCGGTTTGTTGTTGTTAGTCGTATAAACTCAATTCACAAATGTGTCATACCAATTTCTATATTGTTAAATGTGTGTCATATCTTTTACATATAATTGAAAGACAGTATGCAAAATATATTTTAAATTTATTTGCGTAGAGACTATACCGCCCTCACACCAACCACTGCAACTCCTGTCAGCCAGGATCAACAGTGGCACACAAAGAATTCACACCGAGCTCCGGAACTCGGCAAGTCTCTCAGGGACTTTCTCTCCTTCTCCTTTCTTTAAACTGCATCCAAATTAATCAGAAAGAAAAATAAATACGAGGAGCTGGGAACAAAAAAATATTAATTGAAAATGAAACATTTTGTATTTAGAAAAAAATAAATGTGTTCCTTTTATATGCACAGTATAACATAATTGAAAATTGATGCGAACTGCCGAGACGACTAATCCGGGTTTATGTTTAAGGTCCATCTTCGACTTTTAGAAGTCATATGTATTATTAAGCTCTTATCACACTTTAACATTGTAAGAAAATCAGCAATACTAATATTGAGATTTTCACCAGATATGGTACAGCATATTAAATCAGCGAAAACTATACTATGGACAGTAATTATGCATAATGGTGATATGTATATGATTTGACAAAATTTTATGCAACGTTGGCCTTATGTATGTTTTTATAATAAAAACAACACCATATCACATTATGAAAGATGACATTGGACCCGAGAACAAAGACGTGTTCGTGTAAACATTATCCCAGACCGGAAATTAGGTTTGTGGCCTCACAGCGGAGGCACTTCCGCTCCGTTTTAGCTAACTTTAGCGTCACCGTATTTAATGACAAAGTTCTATACCAAGTACTGAAGTGTTCATCCCAATAATAGATGTACTTATAGATATTCAAAAGATAGCTTAAAGTACGGTGTCGATTGAAGAATCCTTTACTGCGCCATCTCGTATCTTCGATGTTTAATACACAACACCACAATGTGGTGACTAATGTACATTTGATGACAAAAATACAATTTGAATCAAATGGGCATTCTTCGGCGAGGAATTAATCGAATTAATCGTATCGAGCTTTCCCTGCAGCACTTCAAGGTGATTAGAATGTTGCTCCCAATTTTTCATCATCATGGATTCCGAACGATGCATTTCTATAAAAATAGTATGAGAAATATGTTGTGAAAGTAAATAGAACAGTTCCACAATGTGGCAAGACAAAGGCGAGTGCGATCGCTTTATAAGTCACGCATGGCCGCCCACCATTAATCTTGCGGAGTCGCTCGCAGCACCGCGGAAATGAACCGCCACCTCCACGCTAATGCTATACTCTTCTCACGAATCAACTTATAATGGAATGAATTCATTGCTCACTGCTATTTCATATTTATATTAATAGGTAGCGATAGTAACTCGTAGATTCTTATGCTATGCTTATGTGCTTATTTTAATATCAGGCTTTTGTGGCGTAGTGATTACATAATGAATGAATTACAAATGAATGAAGAATATTTGCTCAAGCTTTGTGTCCAACATGGCAATTTGCTCACCCCTACCACAATTTAGTATGATATTAAGCACTGCGAATGCATTTCCAAATAATAAATATTAAATATGACATACCGTCTGATATTGACTCTTTTCATAATTGAGAATTTTAGACCTTTGTTAATAACTCCTGCTAGAATCAAAATGTACATATGTGTCTTGTTATTTTAAAACCGGTAATTAATTTCCTCACAATGTTTTACTTTGTTGTTGAGCATGTTAAAATATAAAGAAGCATTATTTACATTCATAATATCAAATAATCAAATATGTAGATGCACTGGAGTCCAAGCCACAATCTCTACTACTCTTACTATAGTTTGTTAGCCAGCATGGTGTTTTATGGCTAAAACTTTCTTAAATAAGTCTGCAGTAAATAAATAAAAACGATAAGTAGCGAAGTCTTATTCAACGCCGTAATAAATGCCATGAGATGAGCGCGCCGGCCGGTGCACTCCAGTTGTCGAGAAAGCCTCGGAAGAATAAGAAGAAACGTTTTAGTTTTATTTCACTGCATGCTCTCTCATTATTAAAGATGCACCAAGTTTTTCTCAGTCTAGATTTAAGTTAAATGTACTGTGCAGCCTTTGTTGAGACTTAAATAAGATTTTGAAAGTGCTAGAGCTTTGCTGCAACCAGTTTAGATAATTTGAATTAGGAGGTTCGGTCGGAGCGGAAAGTCGGTGAAGAAAAATAACGAAAATAACATCGCTGCAATGTTTACTTGCTACCCTCTTATTGCATGTCTTTCTTCCATTCATTTTAAAATTGCGCAAAGTTTGAGCATCTCCACTTTCATTCAAGAGAATTCTGCTTGTGGTCGAATATTCTGTATTTTATATTTGTGAACAATGTAGTCGTGTGGCATGACGAGATAAACCTAAGTATATTAAGTAATCGTAATAGCAGCAGCCTAACATAATCAACCCGCACTAAGCCAGCGTGGTGAACTGTATGGCCTAACCACTCTGAATCGTACTCTCGATTGTAGAGGAGGCCCGTGCTCTGCATTAATGTAACTCTGCAGTAATGGAAGATATTCTTAATTTATTTGCGATATTGAGACTTAACATATTATTTCGCAGGATGGTGAGCGCAGAGGAATGCCAAACATTGCTTTGCCATTCAGCGTGTTGTATGGTTTTGCTACTGTCCATTAGCGATCGTATCACTTACTATCAGACGAATGATAGAGCTATCTCGCCATTCATTGCAATAAACAAAATCTACCTTGTAGTCACTTTGTATATAAATTCATAAAAAACAAGCGTGCGATAAAAATAAATGCAGTTGGCACTACGATCCGTGTGAAAATAAAGTGAATTTCGATGAGAGCTAATGTTTCCCGGACAGCGCGGCTAATTCTCACGGCTCTCATGTCACACTCATCCCAATGCGGTTTTGATCGTTTGACATGCGACGAGCGCGTGTTGTTTTAATGGACCTCACATACACACACACTATCTCATACACACACAGCCAGCCGGCCTCTCACAACCGCTTATACAAGCTGTGAGTTAACTTAATTACAAACATTTAATCTGGATCTGTGGAGCGTTAAGTGACAAACTTACAGACGAATTTGTCTTCATGAGCAAATGTGCAGCGGCTTAGTGACGTCACTAAACTGGCATATGATTAATGCGCCGCACCGTACTTAATTATACTCATTAGATATAATATATTAGATGGGGTTTATGCAGCGTCTACGAAAAACATGATTAGTTTCTACCCGCTTCTGAAGAAAGTGGTTATGAACAATTTAAAGTCATTTTTTTTCTACTGGCTCAATAAAGTAGACACTACGCATCTCCTCAAGGAGTCCATTTCGATATAAATAGAGTGTCCACACATTCCACACATTATAATGCCGATTTCCGCCTTGGCGCTACAATTGTGTGGCTCCCTGCGACAGGCTTTCTCCTACTATCATGTCTGGTGGTACCTATTAAGATAGGTATACATATCGTGGAGTCTAAATTCTAACTACCATACCCTTGGAGAAAAACTCCCCCCTACTGTTCACCATTCAAAGCGCCCTAGGACTTGCCTGGTGACACTCTAGCTAAGTGTGGGTTCGTTATTGTTACATAATTCAATATTCTTACGTGGAGAGGCAAACTATAGAGCTATATTATATACAAAGTCACAGATTACGAGATTTCATGTTTAGTTATAACTAGCGGCCCGACCCAGCTTCGCCTGGGTGGAGATCTTCTTTCACTCCACTCAACACCTGAAATTTCTAGTATTACGTCTATACCAATAGTGCGTTATCCCGATGTCTCAGTAAAATACCAAATTTGAATTTCTTAACTTTGTTACGATGGTAATGGTGCAATTCGGTGCAAAAAAAACAGGAATTTGTGATCGATATGGCGATAGGCTTCCTATCACAAACTGGGACGAATACATGACAAAACGTGGATCCTGGTTGCACCTCTGCCTACCCAAAAAAAGCGTGAATTGAAGTCATGCATGCTCGTCTAGCTACTCATTGCAATAAAAAAGAAAACAATCCGACCAATAACTAAATACTTTAAAATGGCTGCCAAAATTTTCCGATTCCAACTGTGAATTCAGATTATTTAAACGAAGGGTTCCTCAGATATCAATTTTGGAACCAATCAGATCAATAGCAAAAAATTTCAAACCACAAAATTTCAATTCTGACTCCAAATTTAGTTTATTCGAACAAAAGGTGTCTCAGATATTGATTTCGAGACCAATCGGATCAATACCAAAAAATGTTCAAAATGGCGGCCACAAATATTGGTTCTGACTCCCCTCCGTCCAGTCTATAGATTATTTACATAAAGAGTAAATAATTCAAAGCTATAGGTACGTACCGATACGTACCTATACGTCCCATCCTTTCTCTTCATTATCCATACCATCTTATAGCGTGCATTTACATTTCTTCCTATCAAATCTGTCAGCTATCTCAGTCCTCTCCCGTGCCTCTCACTCTATTATATCCCATTTATCCATATCCAAGTAGTGTGCCTTATAAATCTTTTACATTTAACACTTTAGCAGTTTTGATTATCCATACAATATTCTATCCCTTATTTCACCCCCACTATGCTGTTTTTCCAAAAATAGTACGCCATTAATTTTTACTCACACACACGCACGCACACGCACACAAAACATACACTATTAGCACATTTTTACACACACACATGATTAATCATTCATGTAGTAACAATTATATTTACGGGAAGACACAGGCAACGCCTAATTTGAAAACTCATGCAATATTCTCCATAATTATGTAAAATTGTTATTTTAATAATCATTTTTCATTTTCAAGTGACATTCTATCTTGAAAAGAAGTAAAACTTCTTGCGTGTGAATATTATTAATTTTATTGTCCTATATTTATGTAGCTTTATAATATATTCTCTTTAGTTTACACAAAATAAATTTCTGAACGCATGCATTAATATTTGACAACCAAGGGGGTTAGCGTCACTCGCGTCCGTAGGCTTTGACTCTAGATTCCCTACACGTGACCCCTGGGTAGTGCCAAATGAGTGACATAGTGGTGGTAGGACTTATGTGTCCGCCCGGGTAGCTACCACCGTCCACGAGGCGTAAAGACCGCCATAGTGATCTCTGTAAGGGGATCGCGTTCCGGGATCAGCCAGTGGTTTTCCGGTTTCTTCGAGGGTCTTGAGTCCGGGCATGAGGTTGTGCCGTGTGGGTATTTTCGGTCCTCTGTCAAAGGGAGGAAAGTTGATCCGCCGGCCAGGGAGACCCGTAGAAACGGTTGTCCGCTGGCCGCCCGCGGTATAGTACAGGGGCCCAATCGGGGCTAACCACCTCGAGAGGCTGCCTCACCATGCCGCGCATAATCTTGGGTGGGTCCGTCGTGCCGGTTGGTGACCGGAAGTGGGGTCCCGGCGGCCCATCCCGGGAGGGTACGGGGGCCCTTCCGTCCGGCGGATCAATTCGCTTCCTGCCGACCCTTTCGTGCCGGTGCCCATTCGGCCTTCTTAGTGCCCGAACTTAAGCTCCTCGTTGCCTCTTCACCAATCCCATCCTTAATCTACCATGACAGTGCAATTTAACAGAGCAGGTCCTTCAGCGGTGCTTAACCCCACCACTGCGTTCACTATGGAGTTCACTAACATCCGTGGACTCCAAACGAACCTCAATGCCGTCCACCACCATCTCGAGACGGCCCGGCCTGCTTTGCTCTTCCTAACGGAGACGCAGATTCGTTGTCCGACCGATAATTCTTACCTGTTGTATCCCGGTTATTCGCTTGAAGTAAACTTCAAGCCTAAAGCCGGGGTATGCTTGTATGTTCGGTCGGACATCTGCTGTCGCCGTTTGCACTGCATGGAGGACCCCTCCTTCTCCGCTCTGTGGGTGCACGTGGATCTAGGTTCCTTGAGCCGCATCTACGTGTGCCTTTACAGGTCTCACAACGGGGACGATGAGACGACTCGGCTGTTCAGGTATCTTAGCCAGGCGGCTGATGACGCGCAGGCGCAGTTCCCGTCGGCCGAAATGGTGGTTTTGGGGGATTTCAATGCTCATCACGAACTGTGGCTGGGCTCCTCCAAGACTGACCATGCTGGCAGAGCTGCCCATGCATTCGCTCTGACTCATGACTTGACACAACTGGTGAACCAGCCCACCAGGATCCCGGATGTGGCGAGTCATGCGCCTTCTCTGCTGGACCTTCTGCTGGCAAGTCACCCAGCCGGGTATCGTGTGACCGTTAGTGCGCCTCTGGGCACTTCCGATCACTGCCTGGTTGGGTCGTCAGTACCGATCGCATTACCTCCACGTCCCGTGCAGGTGAGGCGAAGAGTCTGGCATTACTCGTCAGCTGATTGGGATGGTATGCGGGAATATTTCGCGTCCATCTCTTGGAGGCAGCGCTGCTTTGAGGGTAAAGATCCCTCAGCGAGTGCCAACGCTATTGCTGACGAGATCAGACTTGGAATGGAATATTACATTCCTTCCTCTGAGATCGCCAGTAAGGGCCGTGGACGCTCCTGGTTCAATCGTGCATGCGCCGATGCTGTCGGTGACAAACAGGCGGCGTATCGCGCTTGGATCAGGGGTCGCGCCATGAAGGATCCGAATATCAGTTCCCTCAAAGAAGCCTATAACCGTGCCTCCAAGGCCTGCAAGAAGGCCTACGTTAGGGCGGATGCCCAGCGCGTTAGCAGGATTGGGCGTGCGTTGGCCGATCACCCAACTAGCAGTCGTGCTTATTGGAGGTTGGCCAGGGCCGTTCAATCTAACTTCTGCCGTCCAGCGTTGCCGCCGCTGAGGTACCCAGAAGGGTCGCTGGCCCACAAGCCGCAAGAGAAGGCTGCCTTGCTGGCAAATCTCTTCGCGGCTAATTCCCGCCTCGAAGACCGTGGTTCCCAGTCGCTGCCTACACTGCCTGATTGCGGTTTCTCAATGGCAGATATTCGCATCAGGCAGTGTGATGTGCGGCGTGAGTTACGGTCTCTCGATGTGCGGAAAGCCAGTGGTCCGGATGGAATACCGGCGGTGGTTTTGAGGGCTTGTGCAGCCGAGTTGTCTCCAGCACTGACTCGCCTCTACCGAGCGTCCTACCGCACAGGTGTTGTGCCGGAATCTTGGAGGGAGGCCAATGTGCAACCGATCCCCAAAAAGGGTGATCGATCGGACCCTACCAATTACCGCCCTATCGCTATCACCTCAGTGATGTGTAAGGTCATGGAGCGGATCATAAACGCTCAATTGATCCGCTACCTGGAGGATCACTCGTTGATCAGTGACCGACAATACGGTTTCCGTCATAATCGATCGACGGGTGATCTTCTAGCGTTTGTCCTGCATCGCTGGGGTGAGGCGATTGACCGGCGTGGCGAGGCTCTTGCTGTGAGCCTCGACATTGCCAAGGCGTTTGATAGGGTCTGGCACCGTGGTCTTCTGTCCAAGCTTCCGGCATACGGTCTGCCCGGCAACCTGTGTTCGTGGATCTCCGGCTTTCTGCATGGGCGTAGAATACGTGTAGTCGTTGACGGACACGCTTCGGCGCTCATGTCGGTAAATGCCGGAGTTCCTCAGGGCTCGGTGCTGTCGCCCACCTTGTTTATTCTGCATATCAATGACATGTTGTCGCTTGGCAACATTCATTGCTATGCAGATGACAGCACGGTTCATGGGCGATACCACTGCGGGCCTCCAGGTTGCCGTGCCGAATCTGTGATGGGACGCGAAGATCTTGTCATTGAGCTCAACCGGACCTTGGATCTCATTTCTACATGGGGTTCCAGGAATATGGTTGAGTTCAATGCCAAGAAAACCCAGGTGTGTGCGTTCACGTGCAAAAAATCCCCGTTCTCTCCCCTCCCCATTCTTCAGGGTACTCCCCTCTCAGTGCGGAATGACCTGAGTATCCTTGGTGTGGATATCCGCTGTGATCTCAATCCAAGGAATCACATCGAGGGCGTAATATCTGCCACATCACGCAGGGTTGGAGTCCTGAACAGGGTGCGTCGGTTTTTCACGCCCGGTCAGCTTTGTCGCTTATATAAAGCGCAGGTCCGGCCGGGTATGGAGTACTGCTCGCACCTCTGGGATGGATCCGCCCAATACCTGCTCGATGCCTTGGATGGATTGCAGCGGCGGGCCATCCGCATTGTGAATGATGCAGACGTTACGAGCAACTTGGAGTCGCTACAACTCCGGAGAGATGTCGCCTCTCTAAGCGTGTTCTACCGCCTGTATCACGGTGAGTGCTCTGAGGAATTGTTCAACTTGCTCCCCTCCTCTCCATTCCTAACCAGAACCACGCGTGCTGGCTTGCGAAGCCATAGCTTGACGGTCCACACCATCCCGGCGCGAACCAAACGGTTCTCAAATTCGTTTTTGTGCCGCACCGTCAAGCTGTGGAATTGTTTGCCGGCGTACGTGTTCCCTCCTTCCTACAATCCTGGGTCCTTCCGCCGCGGTGTGAAGAGGCACCTTAGCAGGCCGGCATAATTGTCTCCATTGGCATGGGACTGCCGTCCGATGCCAATGGATACTCTGCCTGGGCGGCATTGACACTTTCCATCAGGTGCAATGCCGCCACTATGCCAGGACAGTATAAAAAAAAAAAAAAAAAAAAAAAAAAAAGCTAATAGACACTCGAGAAACCGGGAACGTGATAAAAAGTATCCTATGTCCTTCTCCCGGTTCTAAGCTACCTCCCCACCAATTTTCAGCCAAATCAGTTCAGCCATTCTTGAGTTATAAGTGGTGTAACTAACACGACTTTCTTTTATATATATAGATTAATGCCGGGTGATGTTGTTTCTAACTCTCATGTTTGTCTGTTCATACACCACAGGGAACACTAATGCGGGCTTTAAACGTCAAGTGTTATTTAAGCGAACAAACACTGCTTGTATGTACAACAGCGCGTAGCCACTAGCCATCACGTGCCAGTAAATTGAGTCCATTTCATATTCATATCATTGTCGAAGCGAATTAAGCGGTCATTACAGCGCACCGCAGACGAGCGGGGACGAGCTCCACTGAGCTCCCCCGATCCCCGCTGAGCGCCAACGAGTGCGGCAAAGCTCTCGTGATACCCCTCCCGACCGCGCACACGACCCTAACTGCCCTGCATGGATCATATCGGTTTGGCAATGTGGACAAATCAATATAAGTGCTTGTTTTATTGCCAATCTTTACGATGCCAATGAAAATTATGCTAACTTTATCGCGTAATATAATTCAAGATTCGAGTATAAACCGGATGAAATTCTGGATTGTTCCAATTTTAAATTAAAATTTTGGACTGAAATTATACTTTAATGGTTTTTTTATTAGCCATTGCACGAAAACGGGCCTAAGTTCCGTCAAAGCGAATGTTAAGTGGCAACTGCCGCCCAGAGATCTTCGCAGTGCCAGGGGTCCAGGACAACCAGGTCGCTGCGTACCAGAGAGGGGGCTTTTTAAGCTTCTCTTAAAGAAGAATAAGCTTCATTAAGCGAAGCTCAAAAAATATAAACCCACATATTTTTATACTAGGTATTTCCTGACTGCTTCTTGCTACTAATTAATATTAGTTGTATCGTGTCTGAAGTCATTGAAAGTATCACCTGGATTTGTTTTCGGTAGCAGTCCTGATATACCTATATGATCATTATTAGTATCGGGCTATATGTATGTAGCATTCATACACTTAAAATAGGCTAATTCAATTACGCGGTACTGACAGCTACGCTCTACAGTTTTTCTCATTCATGTCCAGTCAGTATCTAATACTGGTACTATTGTACCTATTGTAACAAATGGAACAAAAACTGATCAGAATTATATGAATTCAATTTGAAATCACCTGGCCAGTGAGCTGGAGAAATAATATAATAAAAACGGGCAAAGCTATTATCTCCAAAAATCTATTACAAAATATTTTCATCTCATTTTTCCCGTACAATAAAAACGATGGCTATACAAAAATATTATTCCAATCCACCACAAGTAAATAACAAATCCATCGGACAAAGTGAAGCGTACATCAATCAATACAAGTCCGAGCGCGGGGTATTAAAACTAGTAATATCGCGATCCATCCAAATGGATTAACCGTTTCATTTTTGTGAATACAGAGCGCAATTCCGAAAGGTATAAAGTGTAGATAGCGTAGCGTCGCGGGTAGACGCGGGCAGACGCGGGTAGCGGCGGGCGGGCGGCGCGCGATTGGCCGCGCCGTTTGGATCGGCTCCAGAAAGTTTAATGGCATTATTATATCCTGGCCGGGCGAGCCCGCCGATGGATATCGCGCTACGTGACGTCGATGAAAGGCGCGCCACTCACGGCACTACTTGTGCCCGCAAACTGTTGCTAAAACTTCACTATTAAAAAGGGGTTTAGTGAAGAATATGTTAGGGGCCGGGCGTGGTTATCTACTGCAATAGTATGTTATTTACAAAATATAAAGCTACAGACTTTTCATTACGAGTAACAGAGGAAAAGAGGAAAAAATCGTTGAGTTATAGTTTCTTAGATTTATGCAAATGTTAGACATTGAAATAAAACTAGTTTTTCGGAATTCATTGCGGATTTGGCCATGGATGGACTCCATGTGACCACCAAAGCCTTAAAGTATTATTATGGAAACGTCAGAAGCGGCGGAACTAGATAAAAATAAAATAAATAACAAAAAGAAGAAATAAATAAATTACGGGCCCTAGTTAACATTTTTCGTGGTTTCAGATACCATATCATACCATATAATATTATGTATTCATTGCTTACTTATCTACAATCGATATTGAGACATCCTCTTTTAGATTCCGAGCAAAATTATCACTGTGATTAGTAATTCCGTGAGTGGCGCGGCATAACCGGCATCGGGTCCGGATGGAAGGACAATTATAATTTGGAACAAGTGGTCCGTTTAATCGTGCGCTAATCTGGCAATTTATTAACGTGACAATTCGTTTTGTGCGCTTGTCCAAATGATTAGAGAGTCGCTCCAGTGCGCGCGGCCCGCAACCGCGGGAACTTTACACTAGTATAATTACAACGACGCTTTTGTTAAACTATTACTTTCAGTTGTTTTAAATGTTTGGTAATGCTTTTGTCATTTAATACTAGGGAAGAATTTTAAGATACACATCTGTGTAAAGGTTACCATTCATTAGACCCACCCGGCACCGCTTCGACTCGCGCGGATAATATTCTTTATATGAAATTGTATGGACATACGCTCACTACATCAACTCCATAACGTCACCGGATCGCCGCCGTCCACGTTTAGACCACTCGGTGACAACTCGTTGCTGGCATGCTTGTCTCTTTGTTGCGCATTGACAATTCACAAGTCCCGAATGAACCGTGCGTTGCCACCGATATCCCACGCGAGGTCCACTCGTGGGCCGCGAGCGACGAGGCGGTGCCGGGTGGGTCTAATGAGCGGTAACCTTAAGTTTAGTTTGCGTTCTAGTTTGAAGGACATTGTAGCCAGAGTAATTACTGGATATAATGACAGTTAACATATTACGTCTGAAGAGGGTGAGCGTAGTGGAATGCCAAGCATTGCTTTGTAATTTATAGTGTTGTTTACTTTTGCTGCCATGAGCGGTCGTATTTCTTACCATAAGGCAAATGATGTCGCCATTAATCGCAATAAAATATAATACATTTAAAGTGAACTCGTAATCCTAAATAGAAATTAGTATTTATTAAAATGTATCTTTACATTATGTGGAATTCTTTCTTACTTGGCATCATAGTTTTCAGTGCGAATAGTAAACGTATTTTATTCTTTGGGGCAAATCTAAATCTTAATATCCGCCCTACCCATATAGTATCGTCAGTTATGAGATCATATCATATTCTTGCATGCGCCTGGCCTTGAGTCGCTTATTGGCTATGTTTGTAATGTTTAAATTGTATTTAGCAACTTATAACTTTAATAAGACACATTGACCACCACAACCATAAAACTTAATCTACTTTTTTACGAAATATAAGTGGCTTGTCATGCTTGTTCTTTGTCAATATATCGGTATCGCCCAGTCCTACCATTCCATTTAAGCTGCAGGCAAATTTGAAAACTCGTTGTGTTTTCCCTTTATAAGCCTCTTGACCCCATTTAACTGACTGGAACTTTTCTGATAGTTATGAAAAAAATGTTTGAATTCTACATGCAATTACCATCAATTAATACTAAAGTAAGCTGTCATAATTTAGCATCAGAGAAGTAGGAGCTGCAGTATATCATTGAAATGGTCTTGCTGCACCAAGGGGGGGTTCAGACAGGATCGTTGGCCTGAAATTGATGCGGTCCGTCCGGATATTAATATCCGCGGCGCGGCGGATACGCGCGGATATTGCGCCCGCCACTAGCGCGGTGGGCCGGCGAGGCGGCGTGCCATTCGCCATGGAAACGTGTTAATGTCTCAACATTAGGAGCCGCTCCGTACGGAGCTTCATTTCCGTCCCGCGGATATTATTCCTAATGATTAATATTGAAGCCTAAGACGCTCTTAGGGAAGATATTGTAATAAGTAAAATACTCATTCAAGCCTTTCTTTATTGGTTTAGCAATAGTTTATTGTTGCGTTTGCCTATTAGTTTTCAAGAAATGTTCAATTCACATATTATAAACATTGATGAAGTTTTACTTAACACCATGGGTATTCTTTTTCAGTCTACCTTAAGATGGTGCTGAGATGACAAAAGTAGGCGTACATATGCCTATTTAAAAAAAAATCTAAGTTAAAGAATAAGAAAAAACAGTTGTAATTTAGTAAGTTATCCATTAGTTGGTCATGATATCTTTACACGTACATAGCACTTTAACTAAGTTGGCATTAGTTTATTAATTATTCTGCCTCATGCCTGTCTATTTCATTTCATTTCAACACTTAAAGGTATCGGTGCAACATGACTCTCAATTATGTTACAAAATTATTTAATTTAATATGATTTGGCGATTGCCTGCCTGACGCCGACCCTTCCGGCCTCCGGATGTATTAATAAGACTGAGACAATTCACACGCCTTCGAAATTCGTAAGGGGATCTTTCAGATAAGTAGTTCTCCTTACGATATTGTGTCACCTTTGAAACATGCGGTATTTCATCAATTATACGTAACTTTGTAAGTTCAGTTGTGAGTATTTTTTTATTGCACCGAATGGTAAGACGAGATGTTAAGGGATACGACTGCTCATAGACAGTAGTAATACCAAACAACATCAAGAAATAAAGCAATGCTTGGCATTACAACGCGCTTGGCATCCTGTGACTTAAGATATTGAGTCTCAATATTTCCTGTAGTTACTCTGGCCACGATGTCAAATGAGCACAATGAGCATCCTGGGTACAAATCTGCGACCTCTAGCTTAGCAGTCGGTGCCTCATCGCACTGAGCTATCTGTTCTGTACTCTGTACCAGCTCCTATACGTCCCACTGCAGGGCACGGGCCTCCTCTACAATCGAGAGTATTATTGAGAGTGGTTAGGTCATAATATAATCCACCACGCTGACCTAATGCGGGCTGTCGGACTTACATACCATATACGTTTTTATAAATCGCTATGATATGCAGGTTTCCACACGATGTTTTCTTTCACCATTTTAGTGCGTGGTGATTGACTATCAATACACACATGTCTCCGAAAAGTCAGAGGTGTGCCCTGGGATTCGAACCCGCGACCACGGCGAACATGTTGGCAGTCGCATCTAATCCGTTTACTAACAGGCCACCACGCACTGCACTACTACTACTACTACTGAGCTATTGCTATAGCTCTATATTGTAAAGAATATAATAAAGCAAACTTTACAGCACAGTTTGTCTTTATAAAAACACATTGTATGTAGAAACAATTTAGCTTGGTGTTATGAAAACACATAACAGCTATAAAAGTGTTCGTGTTTGAGGAGCGGCGCGTTACTTCGCTGTACCGCTTGTCGACGTAACAGCCATCTGAGGCTCACAGCCGCCGCCACTCTTCATAGCGGAAACCATATTTATGAGCTCAATGTTACTTTTATAAGGCTTTCGTGGATTTAAAAGGGCCTTTTAGTAGCCTTTACTGAAGCAAACACAAATTTTAGTTGGAGGAAGGGTGTTCGTATTCACCTGAACTACGAAGACCGTGGACGATAGAAGATATTTCATCATAGTGAAGACGGAGTGATTGAAGTTTTAGTTACAAATAGGCTGGCATAATTGTGTCAACTGGACCTTCGTCCTTCCCAGAGACATAAATAGTTATCTCCTGATAATGGGGACTCTATATTGATTGTACTACATGTACCATCAAGTGCGTTGATGCTGTTTTGTTGTACCAGTACGTATCAAAAGTGGACAACATAAAGCACCTACGGAGGCCTGGCCTGGCCTAATTTCATTCATCGACACGACTGGCCGCTCGTCTCACAGGGCCCATGCGTATGAGATTATATCGACGCTGGCCAACTATTCCGGTATAAAGGCGGTGGAAATGAGCAGGCACACAGCTTGTAACGTGCATGCCAATCGCTCACCGCAAATCAAACTGGCCGTTTGACTGCCCACCCCCGCGCACCCCTCACATCCCGCACACTGCTCTACACTCGGCAATTATGAGCGCAAATATCTGCACGCACACACACTTACATACACACACACCTTGAAGTATTAATTCTATTTGTTGAACAATGAGGTGGGCTGAATACGAGACTGAATTAAAACTAATTTTCAAAGTGTGTTAATTTTATGATTGAATAAGTAGAAGTTCAGAGAATTTCTAATATTCTAACGCCCAAGTATCACTTTGTACGAGTTAACATAATTTCACGTGTTTCATTAGGTACTCAAATAAGTTAGTACCTTATGCTCTAGTGCGAGGAAAAACAATTACTTATCTTGACATTTGATGGGTGTTAAAGTTTCCGTCGCTTGGAGTGCAGCCGTGTTGTGCAACGAGCGATCATCTCACAAAGCGATACAAACGACGAGTTATTCAGACCACTTTGAGCGACGCAACGCGGGTACCTTACAAACACTACACTACATACTACACTAGATATAGTGATGCCAAACATGTTGTATAGAAAAGTATCGTTTTTTATAAATGATACTTTATACTTTTGAATACTAATAAGATAAATGTCTAGTGGCTGCCTATTATGTCTAGATTTATTTGTTAATATCTTGATAAAGATGAACAATAGGACGTAAACAAATAAACAAAGTGCGTTTGAAGTACGCGAAAATTTCAGCTGAGTAATTAGTAATCATTGAACTGTTTATTGGATTCAGCAGAATTTACACACCATTAATAATATTATAAACACGATTACCAATACGATTGGAACCCTTTCAAATATGTTATATAAATACATATGTAACTGAATGTTATCGCATAGTCAGTACAAACATCATCAAACATTTTAGCTCCGATTTTTCAATAGTTAGCAAAGCTATCCATCAAATAAGCTCACTGAATATATAACTGACGCAATTGACATTTAAAGTAGTTTGTTATTACAACCGTCATGTTTTATTTACTGCAGCTATATTTTATTCGATGAAATACATTTTATTTATCAATCAAAACAGTAATTAAGGAAACAAAAATGCAGCCTTGGTGTACTATGCCTGACTCCTCTCGATAAATTGCAGATTGTTTAAAAAGTATAACCCCTACAGTAGGATGTTTATAGGCGAGATTATTGTACTATAGTAATTTTTTTTTTCATACAAATATTTCTCTCGTATTTTTCGTTCGTCTTCCTAACAGTTGAAATGAAATGAATATATTTATTAAATCCATAAAATGTCATACATTATTCAGATTTTGTGCTTTATTGTACTGTATATACGTCCCACAGCAGGGCACGGGCCTCCTATATAAACGAGAGTACAATTGAGAGTGGTTAGGCAATTTAGTCCAGCACGCTGGCCTAGTGCGGGTTGGCGGACTTACATACCATAAAAATTCTCCTAAATCGCTATGGTAAGCAGCTTTCCTCACGATGTTTTCCTTCCCCGTTTTAGTGCGTGGTGATTGACTATCAATACACACATGATTTCGAAAAGTCAGAGGTGTGCCCTGGGATCCGAACCCGCGACCATCGTGAGCATGTTGGCAGCCGCGTCTAGTCCGTTTACCAACAGGCCACCACGAAGTTCATTCAGATTCATTCATTCAGTTAGACTTCATTTAGATTCAGTCACTTTTTTTCCACAATCACCCGGCTTACAAGTCTGTTTTCGTCAGAGAAGAACGGACAAGAAACTCTAGCTTAGCTCTTTTCAAAATAAGTTTTGATCATCTGATCATACAGGAGTTGCAATTTACCCAAATTTTTAGCAATCAATAAATTTTTTAATAATAACTGTGTATCGTCACCCCAAAGTTAATGTGCGCTGCATCGGAGTTCCATTGCTGGGTTCGAATCCGATATCACGAACCGGCGCTAGATGGCGCAACCGGGCGTCGCATAGACAACTTTTCGACAACCGAAAAACCACCGACCAATAGGCGAGGTTCTAGTGTGACCAACGAGCAGGTCACAAAACCGTTGCCTTGGAAAAAACCCAGCACTCGTTTTTGAATCGTGGAAGTACTTGGTCAAAAACTCCGCTGTTGCGCAACCTCGTAACCAAAACCTATACCCGATATATTCCCATTTAACGTGTTCCCTCGAGAGTATTGCTGCTGGAGTTGCCTGGTCTGCGAGAGCTGGTGAAGCCGGAAGCCTCGGTAAGTGGTAGACGATAAGCACTCAGTTTTGGAATTAACCGTTTTTTTCTGCAGCGCACATTACTGTCGAAATTCTGTTGGGGACCTCCCCCTCGGCAGCTGAAAAGCTCAGCTGAACACCGTGTCCAGCCTCCTTGCTGGTACATGTTTTTGGTGCCGAAACCCGGGAACATATGAATTAATCGTTTAAAGTAATCCTTTATGTCCTAATTACCCTAATCAGTTTCGCATTTCTCGTATACGGTCCAGTGTGTTTTATTGAATACCTATTGAGTTTTTAAATATCATTTCTATTTGTCCATTTTGCTATTAGTTGTTAAAAAATAAAAAATACAAAATTCCGTTACGCGAGTGGTACACATAGCCAATCAGCTGATAATTCAAATAACGACCAGTGCGTAACGTTAATTCTATAGCAACACACTTCTCAATTTACTATCGGTGTCTGCTGTGTTTTTAAACGTTTAACGTTGCTATCTGATTCATTATCGCGCGTCAGCTGATTACCTCCATAATCTGACCTCTCCATCGGGTTTTGAATTTCGTTACCAACAGTTATCATGAGTTATTCAAAACGAAAACTAAGTATCGCAAAGAAATCCCGTTCTAAGGATACGTGGGAATATACAACCGAAAATTTACCATCTTTGCGTAGAAAGCGTACACTAGCATATAACCGCTTGACCAAGACCCACGAAATCGCCGCCCTTACCCTTAACGATCCTTCCCAAATCGAATTATTTTTATCTTACCATCAGGAGGTAAAAAAAATCGCGGCTACCTTCGAAGAAGCACATTTAATTATTCTGGATTTGGCCGACGATCCGGAGGAAGACGAACTCATGTGCAAACGTTTCGACGAAATGTATTATGAGATTATTCGAATTCACCGATCAATCACAAAACCCGTCTCACATGCACCCGAATCTTCCCTTGACTACACAAATTCACACTGTGTTAACTCACACGTAAAGTTACCTAAGATAACGCTCCCGTCCTTCTCCGGCAATATAAAGGAATGGCCTAAATTCATTTCTACGTATGATAACCTAATTCATAATACACGTATGAGTGACACCGATAAGTTTAACTATTTAATGTCAACATTACAAGGCGACGCGTTAGCACTCATCCGCACATTCCCGGCCACAGGTGATCACTATTCCGATGCATATAATAAATTGGTTACAAGATACGAAAACAAACGAGACCTCGCATTCACTTGTTGGCGCGATATATTAAACGCAAGCTTCATGTTAAAGAACCCACACGATTTCCGCCGTTCCCTTGATATGTTTGACGAAAATTTAACCATTTTGAGACGTTTAAACCTACCGGTAGACCAATGGGATTTCGTATTGTCATATCACATTTTGTCAAAGATAGACCCAAAACTACGTCGAGAGTTCGAAGAAAGACAGTCTACCATTGAACTGCCGAGTTACACGGATTTGCAATCGTTTCTATATTTAAAGTGTGAAGCTTTAATTAGAGATACACATTTCACTGAATCCGGACCATCAACTAGCACTTCCACATGGAATAGGGAACAACACATAAAGTCGAATCTAGACTTCCGAGCCAACAAACCGAAAATGGGTCATGCCTTAGTAGCTGCGCAGGACTGCACTCATGAGGCGGCGGTAAGCGGAACGTACATCGCGCCCCACTCGACGCAACTGACTCCGCCTACAACTAGCAAACCGGTTATCAAATGCGCCTATTGTTCAGACGGACATTCAATAACAAGTTGTAAATCATTTTTGCAAAACACTGTAGATGAACGAATTAATATAGCGCGTAATAATAAGTGGTGCTTTAATTGCTTAAGGGCATCACATACAATCAGAGACTGTAAATCAATGTTCTCGTGCCAGAGATGTAAACATAGACATCACACACTTTTACATCAAGACTTAGCAACGTCGCCCGAGTCGACAGCGCATACTACACTAATTACGCGACACGACTTAGCTTGTACTAGCCCTACTGTGCTGCTCGCCACGGCTATAGTATACGTGTGGGATGCTTTCGGGCGCTCGTTAGCTTTCCGCGCCGTTTTTGACACTGGCAGTCAAAACAATTTTATAACTCAACAAGCTGCCGATCGACTTTGTTTCTCATCTCGACCGGCACTAGTCAATGTTACTGGCTTAGGAGGTGCCGAAGCATCAATTAATGGTGTAGTGCGATGTAAGTTGGGGACGTCTTCTAAAACCTTATTCGACTTAGATATGTTAGTCATCCCCAGGATATGCAGCGACCAACCCATAGCAAAATTGAGCACACACGGTTGGTCGAATATTAAATCTTTGCAATTGGCCGACCCTGGTTTCGATATTCCCGGTCCCATCGACATTCTGTTAGGTGCAGACATATTTGCGGAATCTTTATTGAATGAAAAGATCAGGGGTCAAGGATCTCAACCTCCCGCACTGAGATCTGTGTTCGGTTGGCTTTTACTGGGGAAGACGTCCATAGTCCATAGTTCCTTACTCGGGATTAACGCAACTACGGATAGTGGGCAGTTGGCCAGTGTAGTTCAAAGATTTTGGGATATAGACAACGTTCCACAGGCGTCCACTTTTACGCCCCAAGAGCAGCTTTGTGAATACAAATACGCATCGGAGCATACCCGGGACCCGACGGGTCGCTATATCGTGACTCTGCCATTCAAGGACAAGTCGGTTCCTGTGTTTTACGGATCACGTGACATTGCCTTGCGGAGATTCTTCGCAATCGAACGACGCTTGTCTCGGGACTTACAATTACGAACGCAATACGTGGACTTCATGAATGACTACTTGGACAGCGGCCATATGTCATTGGTACCAAGCACAAAATTGGGAAACGGACGATATTACATCCCACATCACGGTGTTCTAAGACCAGAAAGTACAACCACGAAATTACGAGTAGTGTTTGATGCCTCGGCAAAAGATTACAACGGCAAGAGCTTAAACGATACTCTACTAACGGGTCCTAAACTACACAATGATATTTTTTCGATTCTTTTGCGTTTTCGGGAGCACAAGGTTGTTTTTATGGCGGATGTACGGCAAATGTATAGGCAAGTTCTAGTTACCGAGACCCAGCGGGACTTTCAGCGTGTTTTGTGGAGATCAAGTCCGACAGAACCTATTAAAGAGTACAATTTAAACACTGTCACCTACGGAACATCCGCAGCACCGTTTTTAGCTTGTCGTACGTTGCAACAGCTGGCGTATGATGAAGGTGACGCGTTTCCAATCGCAAAGCAAATTTTACTGTCCGACATTTATGTAGATGACGTAGTAACCGGGTGTAATTCGGTCTCGGAAGCCCATGAAGCCAAAGCACAAGTCATCAATCTCTTTTCTAAGGGGCATTTCTTTCTACGCAAATGGGCTAGTAACGTCCCAGATCTGCTTGACGACATTCCGGATCAACATAAGTTACTAAAAGATACGGTGAACTTTGACGAAACGCAGGATACAACGTTAAAGGTGCTTGGTTTACGATGGGAACCATTGCGCGACGCATTCGTTTTTGACGTAACACCCCTGCAACAGCCTTGCACTAAACGCAATATCTTAAGCGAATTGGCTAGGATTTTCGATCCACTGGGATTTCTTTCGCCTCTCACCATTCAAGCCAAATGTCTAATCCAAAAATTATGGATAGTCGGTACTCCGTGGGATGAGACCCCCCCACAGGATGTTATCGAGCACTGGGCCCAATATTTAGAACAATTGCCTCAACTTAAGCGCATTGAAATCCCACGTTGCGTCCACTTTAGAGCGAATCCGACATTCGAACTTCACGGCTTTTGTGACGCATCGGAACGGGCCTATGGAGCTGTAATTTACGTGCGTGTGGCCAATGCATCGGGTTCAGCTCGTACATTTCTACACTGCGCAAAGGCTCGCGTCGCTCCCATTAAGAAAATTTCGTTGCCTCGTCTCGAGTTGTGTGCGGCGGTCCTTCTCATTCAGTTACTGGCAAGTGTCAAATCGGTGTTTAGACCTCCCTTACAAGGATTATACTTATGGTCAGATTCTATGATTGTTTTATCTTGGTTACGATCGCACTCTTCACGTTGGGTCACGTTTGTGGCGAATCGAGTAAGCCTAATTCAGGACAGCGTACCGACCGAATCATGGCGGCATGTACCGACAAACGACAACCCCGCCGACATCTGTTCACGGGGACTTATGCCAGTTAAACTCCTCGACAATAGATTATGGTGGGCGGGCCCCAGCTGGTTATCGCAAGCGCCCGAAACTTGGCCACCTAATCTAGTGGAACCAAAAACGCAGGAGGAAGATATTATCCAATCAGAACAACGACCCCAATCTGCGTTAGTGACGGAGACGATGACGGAGCCTCTTGGGTGGATCGATGCCCTATTTTTAAAGTTTTCTTCCTTAGATAAAATTATAAATATTATTGGGTATGTGCGTAGGTTCATGAACAATACGCGTCAAGCATCCTCCCGCTTTGAGCGCATTACGTTGACGGACGGTGAACGACATGAGGCTTTATACGTCGCGGTAAGGTTTTATCAAGAGAAATTCTTTCATAATGACATAGACAAGCTAAAAAATCATCAAGCATTAGCCAAATGGTTGCGGAAACTCACCCCATTTATGGATAGCAAAGGTATCCTCAGGGTGGGCGGTAGAATATCTCGGAGTGGTTTAGAACATGACCACAAGCATCCCGCGTTGTTACCTACTCGGTGCCCGCTCACTACTTACTACATTACGTGGGTGCATCGCAAACACTGTCACACCGGTATTAACACTACACATTACCTAATATTACAGCAATTTTGGATCGTAGCGGCGAAACGCGTTATCCGTCAACAATTATCCCAATGTGTACGTTGCTTTAAAACGCGTCCGCAACCGCTTCAACCCGTTATGAGTGATCTGCCATCATATCGAGTGAACCAAGTCAAGGCATTTTCGGTAGTCGGGGTTGATTTTGGCGGTCCCTTCCGGATTAAGCTGGGAAAACATCGTGGTGCCAAGTTGGATAAGGCTTATCTGTGTCTATTTGTGTGCCTGACTACAAAAGCAGTCCATCTCGAAGTAGCTTCTAACTTATCCACCGACGCCTTCGTAGCTGCGTTGAGGAGATTTGTGGCGCGTAGGGGGAGATGTTCTATCATCCATGCAGATTGTGGTACTAATTTTGTAGGTGCAAAAACTCAATTGTGTAGGTTGATGGACCTAGCCGCACAGACAGAACGCATCGAGTTTAAATTCAACCCACCCTCGGCGCCACACTTCGGCGGGGTGTGGGAAATCCAAATAAAGGCCGCAAAAAGTCATATGCATCGCATTGTAGGAGATCAGGTTCTAACATTTGAGGAGCTTAGCACACTTTTCACCCAAATTGAAGCAGTCCTCAATTCGCGACCATTGTGCCCCATTAGTTCCGATCCAAACGATTTAAATGTTCTGACACCGGGTCATTTCTTAACACTAGAACCCTTAACCAGCGTACCAGAACATGATTTTACAGCTACCAATCTAAACCGTTTGAACCGTTGGCAACTTCTACAAGCCTTTCAACAGCATTTCTGGATACGATGGCGGAACGAATATCTCCACTCCTTAACGCAAAGAGCAAAATGGACAAAAGACAGTAAACCATTGCCTTTAAATTCTATTGTAATCATCAAGGATGACAATCGAACACCATTACAATGGTCTGTAGGTCGGGTAGTCAATGTGCATCCTGGTCCGGATGGAGTTATAAGATGCGCATCGGTACGGATAGCGAACCATCATATCATCACTCGCCCACTGGTGAAGCTTTGTCCTCTACCCATCAGTGCAGAACAAGCTTCACCAGTCGTTAACTGTTAAAGATTTCAACGCGAAACATCATTCAGTCTATCATCAACCCTTTATATTTTCTCTCTTTATTTTTCCTATATTTTTATTTTTCTATTTTTTTTATTTTTTATTGTAAGTAAAATACCTTCATATTTTGGTGGGCGGCATGTATCGTCACCCCAAAGTTAATGTGCGCTGCATCGGAGTTCCATTGCTGGGTTCGAATCCGATATCACGAACCGGCGCTAGATGGCGCAACCGGGCGTCGCATAGACAACTTTTCGACAACCGAAAAACCACCGACCAATAGGCGAGGTTCTAGTGTGACCAACGAGCAGGTCACAAAACCGTTGCCTTGGAAAAAACCCAGCACTCGTTTTTGAATCGTGGAAGTACTTGGTCAAAAACTCCGCTGTTGCGCAACCTCGTAACCAAAACCTATACCCGATATATTCCCATTTAACGTGTTCCCTCGAGAGTATTGCTGCTGGAGTTGCCTGGTCTGCGAGAGCTGGTGAAGCCGGAAGCCTCGGTAAGTGGTAGACGATAAGCACTCAGTTTTGGAATTAACCGTTTTTTTCTGCAGCGCACATTACTGTCGAAATTCTGTTGGGGACCTCCCCCTCGGCAGCTGAAAAGCTCAGCTGAACACCGTGTCCAGCCTCCTTGCTGGTACAAACTGAATAATAATTATATTGTTTAAGTCATTTTGTACGGCTGAGTTGGTCACCCTTCCCAGCACCGAGTCTACCGATCTCTCACTCGTCGTTTGTGTTGTGTGTCACGTGATCTGTTGACATGCCGAGTGCGCGCCATCTGTTGACGCACTCCCCCGGGACCCTATGGTGGGGGGTGGAGGGGGTTTATTGCATCAATAGGCTACGCTCGTTTGTCTTCACTGCTCACGTGGATTGCCTGGCGGTGATCTGCAATGCCTGTCAAAAGTAGTTGAACAGTAATGTTAAAGGACAGAGTTAGGTGGTTGTGTCAGATTTAAATTATACAAATAAATAAACAAATGCGCCCAGTTGTCGCACACATAGTCCCGACCCCACATTAAGATCGACTGTCGCGGGTGTCAGAAACTACAAGAGGTTTTTCGATCTCCCAAACACTCAGACCCGAAATAAATATCTATGGTAACCACCCAAATATTTGTCCCTGTGCGGAGATCAAACCCGCATATAATAATCGCTATAATCATAGTTTAGTAGAAAAAATGTAATAAAAGTTCACGCGTACATCCCCATCGAGGTAGACAGAGATCTCATTTGCCACTAGTGCCACCTCTATCGTACTTATCGATACCCAGTATAAAAACTCCAGCCACGTGGAATTCATACGAAATACAAAAACTCAAGAACCAAGAACCTCGCGATTCCCTTGCCACGATTATCAAGAAGACGGTCTAAAGCTTTTAAACTTAATTTCGCCTGTTAATTATATTAAAAGTTTCGTCCAAGTCAAAGCTGCTCAGATTATAAAATCCTAGTTAAGTCAGTGGACTGACAATAAACCTTTTAGGTTGATTAAGGTAAACTAGTTTGACGTTAAAAAATAACGAAACACGCCCGGCATAAGAATGTTTACAATCGTAAAGCCAGGCTTTTACTCTAAAAAATTAAAGGCATAAATGTTTAGTTTTTGCACCAAACAAGGTTATCCTATAATTTGTCAACGGACTTACCCAGCGTCCTTCAGCGTTCGGTCACCGCATCAGGATTTTCAGGCCACGACATAAATAAATCCGTTCACATCCAAATTAAAAAAGGTTAGGTTAATCATAAAACAGGGTGATGCCATTAGTGGTGCCGGGACGTCAGCGTGACGTGTCCCGCGGACCTCGTGAATAATGAATCTGCTCTCAGGACTGAGCTCGTCGTGTGACAGCGCCCTCCCGCGTCATGCCGACTGCTTTTATGACCAGCACGGACGTGCGAGCATTCCGTATGAGCCCCTAATGCGTGCTAACTTGACAAGGATACCCAATTTGAATTGGATTAAAGATATTTTTATTGTAATCGTGAATTTGTCTGGTGGGAGAGACAATGATCTTCTGTATGGATGATCACGGTTTAGTTTACTATTTGGGTCATGTACGTCCTAATCTATTACCTTTTTTTTTTTAAATTAACCTATTTCATCCCACTGCTGGGCAAAGGTCTCCCCAATGTCTCTCCACAATTCACGCTCTGAGGAAAGTTCAGGCCACATGGGCTCGAAAGCATCCAGGTCGTCTCGCCAGCGTTTTTTAGGTCTGCTGCGGCGTCGTCGACCATCAGGTGTCCATTGGGTCACTATTCTTGCCCAGCGATCTGGATGCATTCGAGCCACATGGCCTGCCCAGTTCAATTTCAGTAATGCTGACTTCTTACCCACATCTACTAATCTATTACCTATACTTATGAAATTGGTGTAGTGAACTATCAGCTATGCAGGTATCAATATTTGCATGGACAAACTGATGAAAATATTTGGACCTGTACCTCACAAACGGCCCATAAATATCAATAGCTGCAAGGGTACTATGTATTCAAATCTGCGCTTTGAACGTTTGTGATCCATCGGTATTCGCTATTTGCTTTGTCCACACGAGACGCAACAACGTCATATGGCCATGCCATTTTGTTAGTAACATTGACATTTTACCAATACTTCAAGTAATATTGTGATTGAAAAATACTTTTAGCTATACTACCAGTTGAAATTTACTTTTCCTAGTTATTCGAATAAATATTTTTCTAAACAATACAAATACTGCGAAATGTATTTTTTTTTATTGCAATGAATGGCGAGACGAGCAAGCCGTTCGCCTGATGGTAACCGATACGACCGCTCATATACAGTAGCAAAACCAAACAACACCTTGATTTACAACGCAATGCTTGGCATTCCACTGCGCTCGCCATCCTGAGACATAAGATGTTAAGTCTCAATATGTCCAGTAGTTACTCTGGCTACAATGTCCTTCAATCGGAAACACAACAGTGCATTTAAACTGCTGTTTGCCGGGAGAAATAGACATTGCGGTGGTATACACCCAGGCAGCCTCTTACATATAAGAGACCTACCACCAGTAAACCAGTAAGTACATGTACACTTCTCTATCATATAATGCCTATTACATTATGTATGTACATAAAAACCGTGTGGTTTCAGTAGAGTGTTCTCCACATTGCGTCTCGTCCAATTATGTTTTCCATTGGATGTCTGTATTGTGGTGAGCCGCTATCGGTTTTAAATTGAATGCGCGGTTGTCGTGTCTCCCGTGTATACTCAGATATTCGCCGGCGCGCCCCGAGACCCGACGCTGGCCTCAGATTCTCGGGTATTATATCACTGTTTAAGGGAATAGCGATGGTTTCATGTCCATTTAGGGGTAACAATAGCAAATTGAAAATGATTCACTATTCATTTATTAATAGTTAAGGGTTACGGGATTGTACTTTATCACAAGGGCGTTTATGATCGGGAGGTCTGTAAGTATAACGTACTAAGTAGTACGTAAGACTTGTGCTGGCAGGGAGCCGGTCCATGCTCCTGCCATCGGATAAGTTTTCAATTTAAATGAAATAATTATTTAGAATAAATTTGGAAGGTAAGCAACTGTAAAACAAAAATGCTAGGGGGGAATCAGTCTAAGTCGTACGTGCAACTCGCATGTACGACTTAGGTAAAGCAGCAATTTAATAAAATACTTTTAAAGCAAAAATAATATTTACCACCACGGAATTTTACGGCGTCCTTTCACACCGCTCCGCAAGCTTACATTTCTATTTTATCACTCATTTCTAAGAACCCTAACAGATTCCCGAGAAGACGTTGTTCATGATAAATTTTCTTACTCAGCGTTTCTTTATAAAATATATCCGTGTTAAAAAGGAAGTGTAAAATTTAATTACAAAATGAAAAAGGCACGTAAACTTCGTCTTTTACTCGAATAAACAAAAAAGAAAACATTAATGCGGATAAGAAACATTACTTTAAAGCTAGGCGTCCACAGGTCCGCATCGTACGCATCGGACGTATCGCATGAAACGGATTATAGTATTTTTTGTATGCAAAGCCATACAAGTGCGTCCACTAGTCCGCACTGTACGGATCGCACTTGGATCGCCCATCGGCAATGCCGATATCGATGCTCCGAGAGGCAACTTTTGCGTTGCGTGCCGATGACGTCATACGGAATGGTTTCAGCATGCTTTCAGTTTGTCAACAAGAATATTAAATTTAGCTTGAGACATACGAAAATACCCAAAGAATTTTGTGGCATCATTTAACAAATCAGAAAATAGTGTGTGAAATTCTCCACTTTTCGATCTCTTATTGAATATGTCGTGTATGAAAATTTCATGTTTCCTTTTTTTAGATTTTTTTACATTTTCTTCGTCTTCTGTTAACAAACAAGCAATAAAAACTATTTCTTCTTCGCATTTCTCCATTCTCACAAGCACTATCCGCACGTACGATCACTATGAAAATCCTAATGAAATGACATCGGCAATCCGATTGCTGGTACTTGCGTCGGCAAATCCGATCTTTACCGATGCAGTGGACGCACTGTGAAAAATTCATCCGTTTCATGCGATACGTCCGATGCATACAATGCGGACATGTGGACGCTTACCTTAAGGCTGTGCTTTAAGGGCTTGTGTAACAGTTGTTTGAGTCGCGTTGCCGAGGGCTGTCGCATACAATTAGGAAAGCATTCGTCCGACGACATCACAGACAATTATATTTTTATCAAAGTTAGGAATTAGCGTGTTCATTACTGCGCGCCGCCGGCATTAAGAATATTTGTGTAATCTTATTTTTTTTTTTTTCATTTTATAAATTATGTGATTAGATGTGGCGGAGAGGCCAGCTAGATATATACCTATATAATCAAAATGGAAAGGGTTGATGTTGGTCAGCACTCAGCAAAGAAGGCAAATTAGAAAATCATACAGAATATGTCAAAATAAAGAGGTAACATTGCATGGTATTGCACATATAGTATCAAAAAAGGATACGGACTTCTCGTGTGTGTTATTAGTACTTAGGTATTACATCATATCCATGTAAATACGTAAAGTACCATATTATATTTATTTTAAACTTTTTGTCTTTGTTTATAAAGGTGTATCTTGACGTTATTATGTCGGAACAACCCAATTCTTGACAATAAACGCTACATTGCAAATTGTAAAATAGTCACTAAAAGTTAGTAAATAGTAAAGTAAGTGAAGGGAATCAACAATCCCAACTAACGGAACTCACTATCTGAACAAAAAAAAACTTCTGCAACTTCCATTCTCTCTTTTATATTCAGTTCTAAGTAGATACTCCGTCAGACGTGCAAACACGCGGGCAGGTAATAAAGCTAAAAATACATTATATGTATAACGTAACGTCGTCAGTGCAGATTAATTAATCGAGTTAATTCTGTGTCTAGCCGCACACAAGCAGCGAGCCCTCCGACTAAAGGCGCCATTTAATATTCCCCGTAGTTTGCAATGGTAATGACACAGAGTGCACTTTTGCAATCTATTCGCAGTTTTTTTCCTCTAAGTCGCTTTTCTCTCGGCGTTATACCGACATAATGAAACAGTTTAATTACCCCCCGTCCGTCGCCGGCCACGGGGCCCCGACCGCCCGCGCCCGCCGGGGGGACCGGCCGTAGTCAGGGAGCAGTAAATATCGCCGATAGAGGTATCCTTCAGGCGATTTACAACCCCAGCGAGTTGCGATGCGACCTCTCTCGGTAAAGTTTTAAAATATTTTGTGTTGCGGTCAAGGGTCCCAACCTAAATGTAATTGAATATTGTTCACGAACAGCTGGATGGGTTAAATTGAGTTCTCAGTTCGACAAGTTCATAATAGTTAATATTAATTTCATGGTACTCAACTAAATCAAACATATTAACTAATAGATTTTAATTTTTATAATCTCAGCCGCCATCAAAAGTTTAATTTTCAGTTTGGAAAATACCTTTTTGTTTGAAAAAGTAATAATAGGCTCGCTCGTTGTCATCTCAGGACGGAAATAAGCGCGGCGCATTGTGGGCGGCGTCGGTGTCACCGCTCCCTCGAGAACACAAGCCTATCTATTTAAACAGAAAAAATAAAATAAACTATTAACTTTAAAATCTGCATTTCAAAAGGTAGATAAAAGCTCTTCTGTTGAGAAGTATTGTATTATAATATTGTGAGTGTCGCCTGGTCCCATCTCTGTTTTGTGCACTCTATATTGGTGTACTCGTCGTGGGAGTGACGCGTTTTATTCGATCACTCGGCTTGCCGATATCTCGTTGCGATGGGACGTGACTTGCTGCTAGCTTCTTGTGATAGTTACTGTCTTAAACGCATGTTGATGTTGCATATAGCATGAGTGAATTTTAATATCACAGCGAGAATTTATTTGTGTAATAGTCTAGTGTATTTTCAAGATAAGCCGAAGATGTGATTCATGTCCTTAAAGTTTTAGAAAATCGCATTTATTTTGATGTCTTCGTTTATTTATGTTGATAGTACTGTATTTTATTTGTTAATGACGGTATTGTTGTGTATGTGATTTCGTACTTACATGTGTTTTATAGCGTTTGTAACACAGTGGGCGGGAAAGATAGCATGCAACTGGACCACACTAGAAGATTTCCAAACCAGGGATATATTTGGGAATTCGACTTTGTTTCTATATTGGAGATTGTGGCACCCGATTATATCCACAGAGATACTCTTGATGCTATACACATTTTTTATAATAGCAGCTGCTTTGTACCGTAAAATTAGGCGTACCAATTTACTTTACCTTATCCACATTTCCATGAATTCTATCTAAGACAAAAGAATTAAAATCCATTAGAGCGTAATTTATCGTCGCCGACTGTGACAAACTGAACCCGAGTCGAAGGAAGATCATATCTTTATATGAGTGTTGTAATCGGGAACATAGCTGGCTGCGCATTTGCCAGGACGCTGGAAGAGTCGGCAGGGGGAGGTGGAAGGGTAGAGGGGAGGGGGGGGGGGGTAAGTAGGGGGTGCGGTGTGGTGCGGGTGGACGCGCTGACCCGGAAACGATGCGGCTCCCGGCCGGATATTAATTTCTCCAGTCGAACGCACTCGCGGCGCGCCGCGGCGCCCGCCACCTGACCCAACGGCAAATACTACAAGACGCGTTACTTTACGGTCTGACACCCGCTGGACACCGACCAACCACCATTTAATATGATTTTCAATATCTGAAAATAAATCTGAATTGAGAATAAACCAACGTTCTGATATTTACTCATTAGTTTTATATAATTCGTACATAACATACCCTATAACATCTAAACTAATATTCTAAAGAGGAAAGTTTTTAATTTTTTTTTGCATTGAATAGGCTCTGATACTACTGGAATCTTTCTCCTTTAGGATCCTATATTATTCTTTATGAACATGGGCGATAGAATATTATCAAAAAATGGATCTGCACCCAGGCGAAGCCGGGCCAGGACGCTAGTATTCTATACATTTGTTAAAAAGAGTACTCACCACACGAACAGCGACATAGCTGAACCCTGGCATCGCGAAAATTCATGAGTGGAAAACTTTCCTCACTTGGGACGCTAGCTTTACTGTCAACTCAAGCAATAAAAAATTCAGCTCTTACTTTTTTACTTTCAGGTAAAAATCCAACTTGTCCAGATAGATGACCCAATCGCACTGTCTCCAAGTTATTGCGCAGCCTTACTCGTCTAGATGTGCTACAAGGTATGTACAAACAGTCCCGAGCATTACATAATACTGTGAATCTGGGCGGCTATCATTCCACGCATACCGAGGTGGCTCGCCTGATTACACCGCGCCGTATTGTTTCTGCAACATCACTACACAAGCATGAGTAATGGAATTATAGTTGATATGTTACTTATCCTTGTTTCTTCCTTAAACCACGTTGCGAAACATGGACAATGTTCCGCTGATGCTTTTTCTTCCCATGACCTTTTGTTCTTGTCTTATCGTATCCGTCCCCCTAAATCCTCACCTAAAATCCTCTGGCAGCGAAATTTTCGGGGTATGAATATTGACAACCTTCGTAAGGATGCCGACAGCATTGACTGGTCTCCATTGTTCCTCACGGATAGCATTGATGACAAAGTTGACTTTTTTAACTGCCAATTAACCACTCTTTACGATAAGCATGCACCCCTTAGAGCTATTAAGGTAAAACATCTACCGACGCCTTGGCTCACGGATGAAATTAAAGAGCTGCTCACAAAAAAGGCGGCCGCAAAATCCAGATACAATCGACGCCCTAATGAATCCAACTGGCTAAAATATGTAGCCATCCGGAATCACTGCACTAAGGTGTGTAGGATTGCTCAACGCCGTCATATTCACAACTCTGTCGAAAACGGTGACCCAGCTAAAGTCTGGAAATTTCTGAAGACGTTGGGAGTGGGTAAATCTCATCAAGACCGTATTCCCAAATCTATAGATTTAAATTCCTTGAATCATCATTTTGCTTCTCCGTCCAATTTCACCAGGACGATCAAAAATAACACTTTAAAGCATCTCTCTACCCTTAAGTCTCCCGTAAGTTCTGCTTTCGTTTTCAAACAATTTGCTATATGTGACGTTAAGAGAACCATCTCGCTTATTTCATCGAACGCAATGGGAAGTGACTATGTCAGCCGTAATATGATCCTTCCTATCCTAGACGAAATCCTTCCCATTATTTCCCATATCCTTAACCATTCCATCTCCTCTGGGATCTTTCCTAGTGCTTGGAAAGAAGCCCATATTATTCCTATACCGAAAAAACCGAATGCTTCTATATTCTCCGAATTCCGTCCTATTTCCATTCTTCCATTTCTGTCTAAAGTCCTTGAACGCCTGATCCATCGCCAATTGTATGATTTCCTCTCCTATAATAAGATCCTAAATCCGCTCCAATCAGGATTTCGTTCTGGGCATAGCACAACCACTACCTTGACTCATATTACGGAGGACATTAGATCAGGTATGGAGGAAGGTAAGCTGACAGTTCTAGCATTGCTCGACTTCAGCAATGCCTTCAACACCGTTGATTTCGATGTACTACTTGGCATTCTGAGTTCTATTAACGTATCTCCATTGGCAGTTGACTGGTTTCGAAGTTACCTGTATGGGCGTCGGCAACGCATCTGTGTTGAGGAATATTTTTCCTCCTGGTGTCCTGTAAATGCTGGCGTCCCTCAGGGCGGCGTGTTATCTCCTTTACTTTTCGCTGTTTTTATTAACTCCATAACTGATCATCTTCGCTCCTCCTACCACCTTTATGCTGATGATCTCCAAATATATACTCGGGCACCCCTGGACAGGATAGCTGATGCTATAACGGCAATTAACGAAGACATCCAAAGTATCTGTGATTGGAGCGATGCTCATGGGTTGAAGGTTAATCCTTCTAAAACGCAGGTCATTGTTGTCGGCAGCTCCAGGATGATCTCAAAATTAGGTTGGGATCAGATTCCCTCTATCTACTGCGATGGTATCACTATCCCATATAGTGATACTGTTAAAACCTTAGGCCTGTATTTAGACAAAACTCTCTCCTGGGGTCCGCAGCTTCGTGAGCTAAGTAGAAAGGTGTTTGCTTCAGCACGGTGTTTGCGAAGGTTACACAATTTCTTACCCGTTACCACGAAGATTTCGCTTGCACAAACACTCCTTCTTCCCATCCTTGATTATGCCGATGTCAGCTATATCGATCTCACCGAGGACCAACTTAATAAACTTGAGCGTCTCCAAAATTTTTGCATTCGGTTCATATTTGGTCTTCGCAAATATGACCATGTTT
Organism: Hyles euphorbiae; assembly: GCA_023078785.2. Classification (NCBI taxonomy): domain Eukaryota; kingdom Metazoa; phylum Arthropoda; class Insecta; order Lepidoptera; family Sphingidae; genus Hyles; species Hyles euphorbiae. Next base: position 206,012 of record CM041033.1, on the reverse strand, counting down.
CCGAGTTTCGTGTTAAGCTCAAGTGGTTACCCGTACGACTTCGTCGGAATACTCATATTCTTTTTCTTCTATATAACATCTTGTTTAATCCTCTTACTCCTTCTTATCTTAAAGACCGTTTTATATTCCTACATGATTCACATTCGAGATCCTTGAGATCGTCGGAGAACCTAAAACTAAGAATGCCCGTGCATTCAACAACTTTTATGGACAAATCGTTCACTGTCCAAGCGGTCCGTTTATGGAATGCACTTCCTGTTGCTGTGAGACGGGCAAGAACACTGTTGTCCTTCAAAAGAATGGTAAAAGAACACTACTTGTCTCTTTAAAAACGAATGGTTGTTTGCTTATGTATCTCAAATATTGGAGAGCAATGTGCATGTATGTGTGTACTTATATTTGGTTTTTATATCTTTATGTGTATGTCTATTTTTAAGTAAATTCATGTAGGTATGTTGTTTAATTTCATATATTTGTATCCTTTTATCTATCAAGCTAAATATTTTAATTATTTCCTATTTTTTTTTTTTTTTTTATAATTCAAGCAATATTCTAAAAGTACACTTATTCTGCCCTATATTCATTTTCCTTCACTTATGTCCATCCCATGGTAGTCGGTAAGAGATTGCCTTGAGCGATACGACTGCCATTTGTACTCTTATGTTAAATATAAGTTTTAGTTTAAGTATTATTTGGTGTACAAAAAAGAATAAAATAAATAAATAAAATAAATGTTCTGTTGCTAAGGGAGTTTCTTGCGCAGGTTTTGCATATGGATGTTTTGTTTTATATACTTTTTTTATTTATTCAATTTTGTAAACTGTAATGCTGACTCTATCGTTACGAGAATATAAGATCATAGTGAATAATAAATTTACTACAGGAAGTTAAGTGCATGCGTCTATATATAACTGCCTATTAGAGGATTTTTCTTAGAATGGTTTTGTTAGTATTAGCATCTGTTTCTTCATATACTCTAGAAACTTTTACAACACCAAAACATACGGTTAAGCAAATTCTTAAGCAAACAACGCAAACTATTGGTAACTTGTAAAACAACAAATCTGAAAAGAACAACATAATAGACGAATAACATAAATTGCAGTAAAACATGAGCAGTGTTATGATTTATAAAACTTGTAGCAGGTAACATTCCACGAAACACTGTTGAGTGGAGTCCGGTCGAGTGGCTCCGGTAGATTGGCGAAACTTATAGCATTGTAGCAGTCTCGGGGCTTAAGTGAGTTCAATGGCTATCAGTCCTCCCTACTTTTATCTTTCCCGGAACTTTTTAAGTTTATCGGAGCGTTCACGTAGCGAGCTTCGCCCAGCATTATCCCTGATTTGTACAGGAATAAAAGCGTGGGTTGCTTGTGATTGTGGGTGTTGTTTAAGCGTAATTTTAATGTGTTGGCACGGCGCCTGCTCTCCCACGACATCGAACGCTCGCAGCTCTCGCGCTACTCTCCAAAACGTTTAAAACTACCTATATATTCAGTGATTTAACTACTTTACTACTAGAGATGCATATTGTTATATGATTTTCCTTAATTCATACTTTAGTATTGGAGGTTTTAATATCTGCATTCTACTAATTTAATCGAAGTGTCTCAGTCAATTATTACTTGTTAATAATTTCGGGCATCATGCGATACATGTTTCTGTATTACACAGAACACATAAATACACAAATACATATTTTATATGAACAAAGAACCAATCGTTGCAGTTCTTGTAAATCTCCGTTGAAATATTCCATTCAAATGTAATTTACAGAACTAGTGATTTATTTCCAACTATTCGTGTTTTCGTTTCTCTAGGTACCACTAGCCAATTATCCGATTACAATCTTTTGAATTTTCGTATATAATACATTCAGTTTTTACATATTCCCAGAATATGTTACGCGTTGCTGTAGAAACAGTTGCCAAAAAAAGATATCTCTTCATTTTATACTACAAAAGACATACAAATCATTTCCTTCGCATGTACTAAAATTGAACCGTATATTTCGTGTTATACATTACTCTTCGTTAAGTGAAGCGAATGAAAAATAAAAAGCGCCTCCTCCAGAACAGGGACGTAATAAAAATTCTCGAGTGAACGATGTCGAGCCGTGAATTTCATTAGCCATTATGACGCGGAGCCGTTGTCTCTGTTCAATGTAATCGGAGTTTCTCATCAAATTTACTTTCTATAGGGAAGTTTAACAAAAAGTGTTCGTCTAGAACATTCTCATTATATTAAAGAGTTCTCGCTGAGTGATACAAAGGCGGGCGTTGTTGTGAGCGAGGTGCAGCGCGGTGCAGCGAGGCCGCGTGTGAGCCTACCGCACCGCTGCAGTTTATTACTTTTCGCTTGATGTTTACGGAGCGCGCTACACTTGTACGTTTCAACTCTTTCATCAAAGCTCCCACTGCTTTCACGGATTTTAAAAATAAAATTACTTGAAAAAGCTACATTCAATATCCGCACTTTTATGTTTCGATCCCTGGTTTCGGATGTAAAGGTACGCTCAACGAAAGGACGCTGGAAATATCACGTTTTTGTTCACTGGCAGATCTGCACATAAAATAGTTTCATAAAAATGTTTTTTACTGGTTCTTACTTCACGAAACATAATATTAAAGGAAAGGAAAATGTGCATAGATTTACGTTGTATCAGTTCAAATAAACCCAATAGTAAGTATCTTACTAAAAATAATTTACAAAATATAACAACGCTTCATATGTTGGCGTTGGCATAGATATCATATTTGCTAGCATAAATATTACATAACTGCGACTTATAATATGTTTACGATTTGTTTCCTGATTTTTAATCATCTTGCTTTTTTTTCTATAAATATTTTCTTTCTAAACATTTATTTATTATGCATAGCGTCAGTGGAGTCATGTATAAAAAGCACAGGAATTAGACCCGCGTCATGTGTAAGTAGCCGTCAGTTGACCCTCGTCAGTGGCGACTCGCGCCACATCCCGCGCCGCCCCACCCGACACACTGCATTACAATTCATAACACATGATCGGACAACTCAGTATTCATAGTTTCTACGGTTTTTCTTACATGGGGAAATTTTTTATGAATCTTTTGGGGTATGCAAAATTCATCTTTATTAGCAAGTCATAGTTCTTTCAGTTGAACGCTTGATTGTGAAAGAGTCCTGATTTCAACTGTGACTTATTAGTGAAGATTATAGGCTGATTTAATTATTTATTTCTTTCTATTTAGTATGAATCATCTTACCGAATTAATTCTCTTCGCTACTTTCTTAAAAACAATATGCATATGATTTGCTTAAGCGTGAACATTATATCTCTGCATAGGTATGCTTCTCGGATGAGAGGTAATCCTCCTTATATGATTAAAAATCTCAACTATATTTAATTTTAATGAACTTTACGTTAACTTTTCACTTTTGTCGGATTCAAAAGAGTATTCTCAATAGGCGAAAAATCATAGCATCTGCCTACATGGAATACATTCATGATTCATGCATGCGTGTATATATGTGCCTATAATTTAATTATATCCTTTGAGGCGTTTCATTCACTGTACCAGTTTAGTGAGCCTCCCCCACCATTCTCGTGAGTGATGGCTCATGTTGGCTGATAGTGAGCTGGCGGCCGCGCGAGTTGGCCTGACGATTGCGCCATTGTGGACGGATTAAACTCGGATTAATCTCTCATATTGAGCGCAAAAAATGTTCTTCGTAAGCGATTCGCTCTATAATCACCTAAGGTTCGTTTCACACACACATTAGTTTAATGCAGTGTTATAAATTTCCTTTGAAGAATAATGACATACTACGGATTTGCAGAAAGTTAGCACGTTCGCATTATCTATATTATTCTCACTTGTTGAATGAAACTACTGATACAATCCCTTATAATTTTCCTTCAGGAAAAGTCGGTGATAAATTTGCTGAATTTACAGCTTTTTGGTGCTATGATTATCCTTTAGCAAAGACGATCTACACATACACAGCGTTTTGCTGCCACGTCTGTGATAAAGAAAAAAAATATTCCAAAAATGTTTTTACAAACTATTTCTAAGTAATCATTGAAGATTATTTCTAAGATTAATAGCCTAAATCACAAGTTTTCAGGACAAACTCCAAGAACTAAAGGGATTATTCAGCTGTATCCCTATCCTTGTTTTACATTCAATATGTACTTGCCGAAATTCCTGGTACATAAACCCCACACGAGTAGTTCAACAGTTGATAACATTTCTCAATTAATTCGTGAAACTTATCAATTTGCGAGTGATGTACGGTGTTGTCTGGTCCGTACTCCACACTCCTAGACAACAGACGCGGCGCGAGGCGACGGCGACGGGGGTCTACATCCACAGGGAACTAATAGCCCAATGCTTCGAATTAAGATGCTGTCTTCTGGTGAAAAAAAGGCTTAATATTTGTTATCCTTAATATTTGCTTTATGTGAAAATTATAATATCATAAGTCCCACAGGGTTGTCCAATTCTGGGTTTACTAAAAGTACATATATAACGCAAATATACAATGCGAGTATGCATGGAAGTGTTTTAGTTATCGAGTGTGTTATAATATTCGAACGACTTTTAATTTAGTTTGAGCGAATAAAAGAAATAATAAATGAACACACCTAAGAACCACATACATGTAGTGCGTGGTGGCCTGTTGGTAACGGACTAGACGCGACTGCAAACATGTTCACGGTGGTCGCGGGTTCGAATCCCAGGGCACACCTCTGGCTTTTCGGAGTCATGTGTGTATTGATAGTCAATCATCACGCACTAAAACGGTGAAGGAAAACAACGTGAGGAAACCTACATACCGTAGCGATTTATAAGAATTTCTATGGTATGTAAGTCCGCCAACCCGCATTAGGCCAGCGTGGTGGACTATATGATCTAACCACGCTCAATCGCACTCTCGATTGTAGAGTAGGCCCGTGCCCTGCAGTGGGACGTATATGGGCTGATACAGATACAGAAGAACCACATACATAGTCCTGACCACACACTAAGATCGAGTCTTGTGTCGTGAGTATCGGGAACTATGAGAGACATTTCGGGTTCACAAACAAACACAGTGGTTCACACAAATATTTGTTTCGTTGCGGGGATCGAATCCTTGGCCTTTAGCTTCACAGCCGACGTCTAACCAACTGCGCCAATTAGACTGAAATAAAGTAGTTGCAAGACAAAACGTTCGATAAATCAAGAAGTTATTTAAAAACACTATGAATAAAGACTTTAAACCTAAAATTGATGTGGTCCGCCACTGTTGGCATGGGTTCTGAGTGTGTGTGTGTAGTATCGGCAGCCCCAGAAGGTTGTCGCTCCGTACGAGTGCCTCGTTATTAAACCTCACTCAATAGCCGCCATTACTCGACTTCTTCGAAAAATATCATATCAAGTACCATTCCACAAGTCCTTGATATATGCTTTGAGCGTTATTATAGTAAAATTCGACTTCACTGGAAATCGTTTAATTAAGTTCTTCCCTTATTTGCGGTTTTTGTAAGCAAATACGAAAATGGCTTTGTTCATTATTTCGTTTTCCGCAGAGTTCATGTGTTATTTAAGTTTAAGACTTCTTATTTTTACGTATATTTTATAACTCATAATTTGTTAATGCGATGGAAAGCAGTCATGGATTTTTTTTAAATGCCAGGAGCATGTATGCGTACAGGAATAAACATTGCGTCATGGTTTCATAGATTTACGCGAATGTTACACATTGAAATAAAACTATTATTTGCAGATTTTATCTCGGGTTTGGTTGAATTTTTACATTTTTAACTTCCCAACGTTTTGATTGCTTTACAGTTCTCGTTCCACATGTCCAGAGTCCCTCCAGTTCAGATTCCCCCTGTGTCCACGAAAGTAGTCGGAAATTTTAAAATGAGAAAGTTAAACCAAATCCGCGATAAATGCCGTAATTAATAGTTTTATTTCAAACATTTGCGTCAACCGGTTCTGTATCTGTCTGCATCAGCCCATATAGGTCCCACTGCAGGGCACGGGCCTACTCTTCAATCGACGGTACGATTGAGAGTGGTTAGGCCATATAGTCCACCACGCTGGCCTAGTAGTCAACAGGTTCAGTGTTGCTTATTTAGCCTGAGAATAAAATACACGCTTAGCAAACAAGTTTATCTACTATAAATTATAAAATATGTGAGTTTTCTACGGTAATGCATCTAATCAATGATCAATCCACTTTATATAAGCGGATCATTTAAAAGCAGATCCCATTAATTAACTCATTATACATTAAAAGGGTGTAGTGAATGACTATTAACGTTAATAATAAAATATAGTCTATTTGTCTATTTATATATCTATTCTGCGCATGGTCTGCAAAAGGCTTAAATACCTGATTAAAAAATTACCAAAACCTATGGGTACAAAAATCAAATTCAGTAAATTCACTTGTCGCTGGAAACATAACCACAAAGCCATCGCTTCACATCAGTCCTCAGTCAGATAATGCTACCACCCCGGTCGAGCCGGCCAACACCTACTGTAGTCGAAAGAACCTGTGACCTACAGGTTCCCGCGCAGCTCGTCAATGCCAAAAGATTTCCCTCACGCCCCGTCAACTACATTATGCCAAGAAATAAAATAAATATAGCAACGTTAAGCTCCAACTGGTCCGAAATGCAATTCACCGCAGATAAAGAGAAAATTTTCCGTTTAAAATGTGCATTTTATGTTAGTTTATGATAGCAATGAATTGTGCTATATCTCATTCGTTGGCGTCAAATGCACCGAGTCTTTATTTCTCCTCTTGCTTACATAAGCACTTGTAAGACGGTTATTCTTCGTTCGTTTTAACCCTACATGGTAATCCAGCTATATTAATGTTAATTTACTAAAATAAAATAAAACAAAGCTAAATAAGTAATTGGATAAAATATTTTGTCGTCTAGTACGATTGCTTAACAGCTTTTACAGAAATATTAAGTGCATGCGTAACATAAGTGCTTGGTTGTGCGACGGTTCATGGTGGTCGCGGGTTCGAATTCCAGGGCTAGTTGCGATTATCTCTGCCCTTAAAGGTGGTAGAGGTTAGACCTACTACCATGCAACGATTATTTTGTATATTTTGTTAGAATCAACTAAGTAGAGAACTATATTATAATATCTCTGCCTACCTATGAGAGATGGCCGAAATAGTTATAAAGATATAAAATATGCATATAAAATACGACACAACAAAGGCACCTGCAATAAATTTATTTGCGCGCGCTCCAATTAAATTCTTTTAATATTTATCTTGCAATATTGTAACGCGACACAATGCGAGCGCCGCACTCGCAAATAAATTCACTACCAATTATGTTTTTATGCAGACTGCTATCAACGATTTGCTCTCGATGAAAATTTATTGCAATTTTAAATCCTCCCGATTGCCTGCGAGGTCCTACTTCCGATTATATGCAGAGGGAATAATGATATGGAAGTAATTTAATTAACTATTACACAGTTTATTTTATGTAGTAGGGCGGATAATTCGTTATATAGAATCTGAAAGTATTAATCCAAGTCCAGTTAGTCATGTGTCGGCGAATATTATTATAACCTCCAAATTTCATCCACGTTACGTTGGAGGTTGGCAATCCAACACAGCACGTTCCTTCCGACATTTTCTTTCACGTACGAATCTTCGGAATCCAGTGTCAACAGCAGCGACACGTAATATACATGTTTTACTCATAGAACGATCTTTTCCACAATTTTATTAGTATTTAACCCATATTATCCTAGCGCCCCATTAAGGTGCACTAATATTTTTAAGGTCTAAAACCGAATATTTGAATATTAGTGGGTAAATTGAAATACAGTCGTTATTTAGATGTATTTGTCGATGGCATAATAAGTGTTGATATTTAAAATTCAAGTTAGTTTATTTTTTATAGTCGGTGAAAAAAAGTGAATATCAGACAATACGAGTTTTGGAAAAAGGTAAGTTACTACATAAATGTGTTATTTTTTGAATTTGTATAAATACCGATATTTACATTGTTATACATCAAACTTTTATTGAGTATATTGATGATAGCGATATTATATATTATTTTATATATATTTTGCGAGTTTTCCGTAACGCCCCATTTGAGGTGCATTGGGAATAGTAGGCACCATGAACATTTTCCTCGAGAACTTGGATTATGTATATTATTTTATCTTTTAATCGTATTCTTTTCTTACCAGGTTAAATGTTTATGAGATTATATAAATACTGGAGGAAGATAGTCCGATAATTTTTGTGAATAAATTCATTAAATCGACGGTAAACAACGCTTTGAGCGACGGAGATAGCCGAAATGAACATTCAGGACATATTAGCAACTTGACTAGAGGACAATTATTGACTAATGTTCAGGTGCGGTGTCAGGTACCACTTTTCATGTATGATTCGGAATCTATTTGAAGAGCTTCCGAGTTACTTTCATGTCTACGATGATAACTAATCTCCTCCTGACGACAAATTCGCCAAATTCCGACCTATATGAGATATTATGATGAATGAAAGGTAGCCGATGTATTTTCCTGGAGACAAACATCCATCTGTCAATCGTACCATATTTCGGAAAACATGGAACTAAACAACACACTCATGGCAAACCAATCCGTTTGGGCTAAATTTGTTCACTACGTACACGAGTGATTTATAATAACAGTCTCTCAAGAAGAAATTGCACTGATTTATTTAGACTGGATGAAAAAGGACATTATATCGTCAACAATGAGACTCAAAATCGACGTCGTCAATGCCATAAAACTCTATATACAGCAAATATGGAGTTGGTATGCCTCAACATCGTTCTCAAACTTCTCATACTATTATATATATATACATATTTATGTATATTTTAACTTATTTATTAATGTATATTCAATAAAGTAATTTTTCTAATTTCATATAGCAATAGAATACTTTGCAAGTTATACTTTTGTTTTTTATTTCTTCATACAAAACTCATTGGCATATTTTCCCAGCGCCCCATTTAAGGTGCAGTCTGGAAATACATTATGTATAGTATATAAAAAAATAAAAAAATATTTTTGACTGTTTTGGAAGCCCTTTTTCCCAAATTAGTTAAAAAAAATATTTTTTTTTGTGATTTTGATACCTTGGGATAATATGGGTTAACTATGGTAAAAGAAGCCGTCCGGCCTGAAAACGTCGGAAACGGACGAATGACGAAATGAAAACAGACGGGCCGCTTAAGAATAAGATTTTAATGTGTATTTTTTTATATTTCCTAGGTCCAGCAATCTAGCATCTGATGATAGCGATCACAGCCACCCATGAACAACTATAACGCTTGGAACATGTTCTGCTAATTTGCCTGACCTTTAACTAGGGGGGGGGGGGGAGAGGAATGTAAAAAAAGGAAGACAAAAGGGGTACTCACTCATCCAAGGAAACGCGACAGCAAAGTTGTCACTTCACTACTGTCTTTAGAATCGGTCAATTTCCTGTGAGACAGTGGTACCGCTCCAAATCCATTCATGCTAAGCTATGAATGACAACAACGTAGCTCTACCACTTCCAAAATTCATATTAATGGTTTATTCAATTTGCAATAGGCATTAAATATTCATAGCAATAGGATCACGAAACATACCAATTAAGCGTAAACATTTGACATTTTTACAACCCTTGCACACATTTTGATATTCATCCATCCATCCATCCATCAGCCAAAGGAAGTCCACTGCTGAACATAGGCCTCCCCCAATGATTTCACAGAGACCTGTTGGAGGCAGCCTGCATCCAGCGACGTCCCGCGACCTTTACCAGGTCGTCGTACCATCTTGTGGGTGGACGCCCTACGCTGCGCTTTCCGCTACGTGGCCTCCATTCGAGCACTTTTCGACCCCATCGGTCATCAGATCTCCGCGCTATGTGCCCTGCCCATTGCCACTTCAACTTGCTAATCCGGTGGGCTATGTCGGTTATTTTAGTTCTCCTACGGATCTCCTCATTTCTGATTCGATCTCGTAGGGAAACCCCGAGCATAGCCCTCTCCATAGCTCGTTGAGTGACTTTGAGCTTCCTAATAAGGCCCATAGTGAGAGGCCACGTCTCAGTGCCGTAAGTCAGGTCATGGTCAGGGATGCTCCTATCTAGTGGTCATGGCCTGTCCTAGTATAGGTGCTACGATTACGCGACTTCGGCCCCCGAGCTACTGCAGTCACCTTAACTTCCCGTCCGTGACTGCAGTATCCACTTCCTCAGGCCATACTCTCCTTTCCTATAACATCCTCTACCCACAAATCCTATTTCCTTTCCCGGGTTAATGGCGGGCAGCAGCGTCATTAACGCCAGTCCCCTACTGCGCTCTCCAACCCGCCTGCCAAGCGTGGCGAGTATTGGCAAATACCCCCAAAATGACGATATTCAACAATAGATTAGTTCACTTTTCAAAACAATGGGAAATTCTAGATCGCTCCTCGTATAACAAGTAAGGAACCCTGGGGCTTGCATGGTTGTATAATTCCAGTGTTGTCTAGTGCTGATAGTGGACAGATCGATAGTATCGAATGCCTCCGCCGGCGCTCCACGCAGCGGGTCCGGTGTCCACAGTCATCCAGTACTAATTAATACTACTTTATTTGGTTACATATATTGCTAGATTTTTTAAAATATTATCTCTATAATTTAACTTAGCTGATGTAAAATGTTTTAATTTATTTCACGATAATATTAAGTAAGAAAAGTAGAGAATAAATAAATAAATCACACTCAACAGTCACATACATAGTCTTGACCCCACATTAGACCGAGTCTTGTGTCATGGGTATCAGGAACTACGAGAGACTTTTCAGTCTCACAAACACCCAGACCCGAAAGAAATATTTGTGAGCCGCACAAACATTTCTCTCGGTGCGGGGATCGAACCCGCGGCCTCTCGTTTCACAAGCAGCGCTTAACCACCTACGCCACGGAGGCTGTCAAAAGAAAAGAACTGTTTAATTATTTTTAGCGGAATATTTATAGACAATGTATCGCTTTGTATTGTCTCCAGAATGTAATTTCAAGTATCTGCCAATGCGTAGGACGTAGTGGGGTATATCCGATAGAATAGACCGATGACTCGAAGAAAATGGCATGTAGTGGATTCATAAATTATATTTTCAATATAATGTGTATTCTCAAAGGAAGGAAAAGGCTGAATCAAATTGCATTATTTTAATAATATAGTAGTTGTAGTCACTAGTTATCCCTAAAAATATAAATAGTGTTGGAGAAGCGAGACTACGGAATTATTTTCCATAATTGTGTGAGGGTTAGTTAGACAGTCAGGCGGCAGTTAGCAAGCCGCAACAATTAAACCGATTAGTTGCCGGTCCGCGCCGGACGTGCCTCGAACAGGAATCGAACTCGCTTCAAACCAGTCACGTTCGCGTAACTAGATTTAAAATACACAACTGGATTTGGGAAGTAATTGCTGTTGTCGGTTAATTTATTCCTTTAGAAACTATTTCCTAATATTTTTATTTCTTTTCCATAGTCGGTCTGGAACGAGCTTTGTGCTATTGAAAATACAATATTTTTAGATAAACTTACTCATAAGTTGATTTTCATCAAACCAACTACATGAAGGCTCTCTGTCGACGGTACTTGTTTTTACATGTCATCCAGTGACAAAGGCTCTCTTTAGTTTTAATTCCCTAGGGATTTGAACTAGTGGCAACAAAAATGTTGCTTTAGGTTTCATCATATTGGAATAGAGATATGGAGTAGTCGATGGATATCAAACAAATTAACTCGTAGTTAGCCTATTACCTATTGCACTCTCACTCTTGAATCAGTATAGGTATCTTAGCAGATCGGCATAATAATTAAATCAAATGGCATGGGTACGCCGTCTTATGCCATTTGATACTCTGCCTGGACGGAAGCTGGAGGGAATTTGCGTTTACTATCAGGCGCAATATAGTCATCATGCCGGGCCAGTTTAAAAAAAAGGTATGAAGTCAATTAAGCTTTACCGTGTCACCTTCAATTTAAAGATAATTCTTGTCAGCGTGAACTTTTCGCCTTGTCACAACTTTCGCGAATATTGCGAGAACAACTTTATACACAATCAAGAAATTAGCGCTGGCACTCGGAGCATGTTTTGGCATTTATTAATTTAATAGACAGAGTGGATGCTTCGCGTAATTGTTTCTACGTTTCATAGCTGCAAGTAAGTGTAGCGCAGTTAAACTTTACAGGCGCGCGGTTTAAGGTCGGCAGAGCTGAGCAAGGCGCCAGAGGGTGGGTGTGCCGGGGTGAGGGGCGGAGCGGGAGGGGGTACGCCCGGAAATGTGGTGTAAAATGTTAGAGAACGATACGGCCAAGAGCGGTTTATTGCGCGAATACTCTTGTACAGAGAGCACTAGACATGTTCCGCAGAGGAGACATTCAGTAGGCAGCGCAGGATCAAAAATAACGTTAATAATGCACATCGCAGAATGTTTGTATGCCGGTGGCGCAGGGTGCTCGTATGAGCCCGGCAACCACCCATCATATCATCGTACATAAAGTATAACCCCATATAGGGGCCATCATACACAAAGTACTATTATTGCCTTTGACTACACAAATGGTGGTTTCCTGCGTATTTAAATTTGTATTGATCTTGAAGTGTAGTTATACTCTCCTTTCAGGACATGCTTCCAATATATTACGTTTTTTGTCTTTAATGTTATGCACATCATTACTAGTGGTAGATCCTCTTATGTAAGACGCCACCCGGGTAGGTCCCGCAATTTCTATCTCTCCCCCCCCCCCTCACACAGCAGTGTAAATTTACTAATGTGTACCAGTCTGAAGGCAAGCTCTGGCTATAATGACTACAGTAACTAATGGACATAATGAGACTGAACATCTTATGTCATAGGAGGGCCGAGCGCTAAAATGCCAAGTATTGCTTTGTATTGCTGTCGCTGTTATAGTTTACCATCAGGCAAGAAAAAAAACCAACCTCACCCGCCATTAATATAAATAAAAATGAGCATCTTTACTTAACTTAAGTTATTAAAAAAAACCGATACACGGTCAATGTATCAATAAAACAATCTCTTGCAAATTGATCCAATCAGTTAAAAAAACATAATCATAATTGGCGGCCTGCACTGACCTACATCACTATCAGCCGTTCGCGCCGGCTCTGCCTCGTATGGATACACCGATTGTGTGAGCAGCCTCTACGTACAGCTCTATGTACAACATTGTAGAGCGCTGATAGCGAGCCAATCCCTTTGCTTATTTGCTTGAGATGTTATCCGTAGATCAACACAGGAAGCGCCAGATATCAGTTGCTTACTATAGCGAAGACAAATTAATAGTGTTGCGCTTATGAGTATCAAAAGAAACAATAATTTTATTAAAATCTTTGGAAAAGCGTCCATATAACTCGTTTCCTTCCGGCTTCGCTTTTATACGTAAAAAATATTATATTTTCTTTTATGCCACATTTCCTTTGGGATTAAGGTTTCTCTTTCGAAAATTTTCTTTCGTTGCCGATAAAACCCAATGATTTTAAACATCAGTTTCATTCACAACTAACAGCCTTTGTACTTACATAGAACTCTGTTGTCGTAACCCCAATATTATTATTCCGTAGACCGCAAACCAATTAAGGAACAACGCGTTAAGCCTGGTACTGGTGAGGTTACATTCAGGTCGCCCGGTAATCTCTATACCTGTGATATTGCTACTGAAGGAATATTTTGGCGGTCACATCGTCATGCTTTATCTTTATTTTGTCAAACTAGGACTTTTACTATCATTTGCTGTTTGAGTACATATTTTGCTCTTTGTAATTTAAGAGCTTATTCTTATTCTAATATGTTAATAACAACGTTACAGTATTCCAAATCCATTGTTGATTGACAGCATTATTTTCGCATTCATTAAATGGTCAATGGTACATCCAAGAGATACCGGTGAATTAACATGCTCTCCGATGGACGGAAAGATATAAGATACTAACAAATATTAAAAAAATACTTCTCCTAGTTGAGCTACGAACTTTTCTTTCGTAACACTTGTGTTCTTTCATAAATAAAGCGCAACTAACTTTAACTTCATATAGAGCCATGCTCTTATATGTTAAGTACAAAGGACGTTGCAAGTTGTATGTGGTAAGGCTATCGCGATGTACCAGGACAATGCCACTCGGGCGCACCCACCAGCTTTTGTTACTTTCAAAAACAAACTACTCAAAGTGTAAGCTGTGAAAGAATGTATCGGCGGTGGCGACCCGCTTGGCTCCGCGAGTGTTACCCCCCCCCCCCACCTCCCTCGCCCCCGCACTTGTCACGTGCTCCAATGTACTCGCTTTCTTGCATGAACTGTGTTGACCTGTTTTTTGGAGATCGCCGTCGGATGCATTACACATTTGTGCCAGTGAAACTGTAACGTTTTAGCTCTCACTGTGAAGTATCATGTGATGCGTTTGCGGGCTAAGGAGCAATGCAATTTTCCTAAATATTTTACTGAAAAATATGAAGTTACTCACATTGAAACTAACGTAACGTAATGGTGGAGCGCAATTTTATGTTGTTCAGGCTTCATTAAGGATGAACCAGCTGATGTCACATGGTCACAGATAACCGACGAAATGTAACGTCTGTCCTATTTTTATCGTTATTGAGAATACCGTAGACCCTATCGCTAGCGGAAGGATATTCGTAAGTAATTAAATAGGTAACTAGCAAAAATATTCCGAAAAATCTATCAGACTGACACACAAAGTGTCGCTTATCTACTTCAGCCTGTGTGTATTCCATTTCTGCCAACCGTTAAAACCCCGGACGTGGGTCCTGCAGGGCGGCGCGCGTCTGAAACTAGTATTCCCAAAGAGAATTATTTCACACATAGCCATTTCGTTTTTAACAATATCGGATTTAAATCATTTCACATTAAACTGAATAATAAGCTCTATCTTCCAGCGCAAAATGTTTAACAATTAATTAATTAAGTGAAATAAAATCTCCGCTCGACCTGTTCCAAAATAATTAAAAGGAGAATCCGACACCGACACGGGTGTCGACGGGCGCCGTACAGCTGTACAATTAACGCGGTACATTGTGGAGCCCCTACAATGTAATACAAGCCTGCGTTTATTTGCCAGATCTCCATTACGTTGAAGGAAGAGACGTCAAACAGGTCTGGCAAATTGGCGAGGCTAACACTCTAAAAGTCCTCGGGTGCGCTTTGTGCCAGTTTAGTGACAGGCGCGAGTGCTGCGCGCCGCCCTGCTCCGCCGCCGGCGCGTCGGGCGCACGCTGCACCTCAATGGCGGAAAGGTGACATTTTTCCGAGCAATTAGCTAATGGCTGGGCGGCGGTATGCATGCCAGCGGGTAACGAGAAAGAAAGACAATATTTAAATAACTGGTTGAAGAAAAATTGTTTCAAATATTCATTAGTTTTGAAAATCGGCTAAGCCATTACTAGCGCTAAAATCTGCATGTCGATCCCAAGAAAATGTTCATGAAATACATACATATTCTAGGTATCAATGTTTGTATATGTATGTGTTCGTAATTATGTACATTTTACAAAAAATACCCTCGCAGCTCAGAGATGTTGTCAGAAGACAATTCTATACATAAACTATGTTTAATAACTATTATTTTTCCACACAAGGTCTGAGAGCTCGCCATTTAATTAAGTGTATTGTGGCTCTCCAAGTTGTTATTCTCTGGAGGTTGAGCTTAATTAATTGGAGCTCATTACACGGATTTCAGACTCGAATAAGATAAGATTATGTTCGTTATATCTGTTGCTATTATTTTTGTAACATAACTCACAAAATGAGCACAAATATACCACATACTTTCGCTAAGGTTTGACTAAGTAAATTAATACAACGATTTTTATAATTATTATCCTTATTATCTTGAAGCTATAAAGAAATAAGGTTTACGGTGGGGTTTTATGTATATGATTTATATTTGTTCGTTTCTTAAATTTTAACTGACATTATTAATAGTCCTTTAAAAAATCTGATATTTTATAATCTAGATAGTTTGTTTCTTAATTAAATCTTCGATAAAGACATGAACATTTGACGAGGAATATTAATAAATGAACACAACAGTTACATACATAGACCCTACACTAAGCTCGAGTCTTGTGAAACTACGAGAAACTTTCTCGGTCTCACAATCTTGAAGACCCGCCACAAATATCTGTCGATCACACATACATTAATGGTCTCACGGAGGCTGTCAAATAATGAAATGGCTTGCTCGTCTCGCCATTCGTTGAAATAAAAAATAAAAAAAATAAAAAATAAGATGAAATCGCGGGAAATAGCTAGTATTGATAACTAATGATTTACTTTGGAAGTTCCGGATATTACATGTCCAACGTCAACCGCACAGCTTTGTAATTTAATTTCCTTTGAACTCGCGTTTCAATAATTGGAATATCGTTTACATAAACATTTTTTCCTGTTTTATGCATAAAATTTTACATTTTTTCTTATCTCGATCTATAGATCATATATTTATAACAACGCGTGTCGCTCAAACGAGGTCAAATACCTGATTATGTTTAGTGTCTTGTCACAAAATCACATCTTAAAATCATTTTATCGCCTGAATAGATTAAAAATCATAAAACATCACACGACTAAACCTTTTTATCAATAATTCGGTGTAACAAGACGCCAGAGGCCGAAGACTAGTTACATAATGAGTGTAAAAATACAAGTAGTGGGTATTGAATTTCGTTCAAAGCGCTCTTGAAATTTTAATTATTATCTAAAAACGTTTGAAAAATAATATGTCATCCCATTCAAATTAATTAATATTAGACCGTTAACATAAATGACATTAATATCTAACTATCTATATGGCCTAATCACTCCCTATCGCACTCTCGATTGTAGAGGAGACCCGTGTCATGCACCTGGGCGTATAAGGTTAATACAGTATCAATGAGTGTGCTCTTTTCAAACCACCTACTCATATCACTAATCGACGGAATATCGTCCTGCAACCTGCATTTCCACAAGTCCCGCTGGCAGTGTGACCGCGGCGCCATGCGCGCTGCATGTCGTTGTAATTGAGAGCGCCGCCCTAGAGATGCGCCGTATTTCAGACCTGATTGATCAGCGCCCGCCCGTGCTCAAAGAATCTCGCCGAATACATTAACCAAATTAGTCATCGATCAATTATTAATATTTTTATAAGTGTGCACTCATGCGGTCATGAAATAAAGTATAAATATTTATATTGGTTCTGTTCTGTGATCTGAAAAAGCAGTGTATACAAATAATAAACCTTGCTACGTTAGTGTGGTAGCAGGACTGTGTGAACGGAAGTGTCGAAGTGCATTTAGTTTTTATAACTCTACTTTAATATTGTTCCGAATCAAATACCAGAATAATTCACAAAAATAAACTTGTCAAGCATACCAAACTATGTTGTATTCTCCCCTTCGCTCGTCAAGTCGAGTCTGGCAAGTTCATTTGTCCACGGAGCAGTGCGACAGCGCTCGCACGCGTCCGACGCCGCGCGCGCTTTGTCATATCATTCTTTAATCTTAATAATGCACCGACACACCGACGCTGCGAAGGACCCCTCCTCTTTCCTCCCACCCTCCCCCATACACACAACGCAAACACACGTTCACACAAAATGTCAAAGTAATTGCAATTTATGTAGATGTCATTCATCTCAGCGTTTTTATTCATCTCCCCTCGCGCTGCATGGGAAATTCATTTGGATAAAAATCAACACATTAGCAAGTGTTTTGCGCGGACGTGTATTATCGCGCCGCGTTTAGAGCACCCAACAGATTCTAATCCACTTGGTTTTATTCTCGCTCGTTTTAATAACATCACCGTACTTGCACCGCGCCACCTTATATCCTGCTAATGCATTCCACGAGGGTTGTACTCACACCTGCGCGCGATTCATCTTTTTTATCCCTCCTTGAATATAGTAATTTACTTACATTGTTCATGCTCTTCTTTTAATATGTTTTTCTTAAAATTTAAAGATAATAAGTTGTGCATCAAACTCTACGTCAAATGTTGTCAAAAGTGACGCGTCTGTCAGTTACAAAGTTGTTGTCAATAAATAGGCTTAGTTTTTCATTAATTTACCATTATAAATGGTTATATTTTCTGGTCCAAAAATTATAGTTCGTGAATAGTGATAACCCATGAGGGTTCCATATCCATATAAGTACTAAAGTATAAAGCTGAAGAGTTCGTATGTTTGTTTGTAATGCTAATCTTAAGAACTACTGGTTTGAATATAAAATTATTTTTGTTTTGGATAGCTTATTCTGAAAATGCCATAGTCTATATATCATCACGCTATAACTAACAGGGGAAAGCATTATATAAATGTTCAGCAAAGCACTTTCTGTGGTTGATGAGAGAGATTCCTATATTACTTTTGAATATTACAGAACTCAACAATAGGCATACCGAAAATAATCAAAACATAATATTGCTGCACGTAATATTGGCTTGAATGTACATCACATAAACATTCAAATTGATTTTAGTTACCATTAAGTGTACGGCTGCATAATATAAGGCAAAATAAACAAGACACTTTAAAGTTTACGGCGGGATTAGTTGAGTGTGTAGCGAGCTGTCTGCTGCATTCTAGTGCCGAGTGGAATCCAAATACGGAGAGCTTAAGTTTTTGAGACTTAAGTGTATATGTCGGTGTTAAAGTTGGTAAGCTTTTAACGTCGACTCTACTTAAAGTCAACCTAATTCCTTCGGAGTGGCAACTCATATAGAGATACCACTCACATAGGATACTCTATAAAGGCTATATTAAATAACGGACTTTATACATACATACATACATACATACATAAACTCACGCCTATATCCCAAGAAGGGGTAGGCAGAGGTGCCAGGACACCCACATTTCGCCTTGTATGTTCCGTCCCACAATGTGATAGGTGGCGAGCCTATCGCCATATCGGGCACAAATTCCTGACTGTGGACTGATATAATGGATAGAAAAATCCAATATCACTTTGCCCAGCCCGGGATTCGAACCCGAGACCTCAGCTTTGTAACCGTACCTTAGTACAACTACGCCACCGAGGCAGTCTTCAACGGACTTTATATCGACAGAATATCGGAAAAAGATTGTTGAAGACGTCCAGTGCCAAAAAGCAGAGGTAATCACCTGCAACCTGGTGACTCATGAGTTTGTTTTTCAGAGAAAAAAGTCGTGGTTGGAAATAAAATAATAAACAATATTTTAAATTTGGTTATCGCGTAGAAGAGGCTGGAAGAATATTTCAAGGCCACAACGTATGGCAATCAAATGGCAATCTCATATAAACCAAGTAAATAAATCGTGGGCCGATTGACGTGGCAACTAAGAACTGGCTTCTGTGTTGTTCTTTTATGGTGGAGAAGTTGTGTGTGGTGTATGGAATCTATAAAGTTAAAAAAGTAAGTTCCACGTACGGCTATGACTATAAAGCCTACACATTTGGATTAGACTATTTGTATTTAAAAATACAATTCCAATTGGACACAAATTTGGGAATGAAGTTGTTTAAAATAAAAGACACGAAGAAGTAAACTAATCTAAAGACAGTGTTCGTAAGTAGTTACAAGAACGAGCAACGTCCTGAACTGTATCGGCCCATATTAGTCCCATTACAGGGCGCGGGCGTCCTCTACAATTATTGGCAGTATGATCGAGACTAAAAATCAATATTGGATTTCTATAAGTTAGGTAGATTTACCGAAGACTTATCTGATAGTGTTGAGCAAATATTGTCAGAGTACATTTCTCTTGAGGCGCAAGATGAGTGCTAAGCCGCCACTTGTTCAGTAATTTACCGAATCGCTGTTGTTTGCGCTCAAACAAACCAATCTATTGATTTATTACGCGGAGCAGTTTGCTGTATGGATCCAAAGCTCAATAAATTGCAAATATCAAAGGCAAATGTTTGCGCGCCCGACGTGTTTTGCATCGATTTTGTAGTTTTTGCAAATTAACGATATCTTACTCTGTTTTTTTTATCACATTTGAAAAAAATGGAGCACGCAATGTTTTCTATACCATGCGCATCCAATATCCATTCGCTGAAAGTAAATATACCCTAACTACTCTTACATTTTTATTTTTGCGCTGAATGTAGCCAGGCCGCGCTCACATGCAAGTAATACGCGAGCAGCTGCATTGAAGGGAATACTTATACTGAATCTCGGCTTAATCCGGCAAAGGAATACGAGTTCTCTATACAAACTTCGCGAACGTATCGCATTCCCTCCATCTGGTACAGGTATTATAAGCTATGGCATAAACCTTCCCGCATATACTCACAATAAGAGAAACAAAACTTTATTTACATGCAAAGATTTATGATTGGTAGCAAAACCAGACTATCCAAGGCAGTATTTTTTCACTCTACATTCGTAAGTAGTTTAGAGATGTCGAAGGTAGTGTAGTTCACGCAATCCGTCGTAAGTACAGGATTAGTGTGTCGGACCTCTCGCAACGGGCTTTCTGCCGCGCCCGCGCCCGCTCCCACAACAAATACAAATGAAATTCTATTCATTCAACCAAACGAGATATTCGATAAATGAAAATATTTTTTGTATCTTTTGTAGTGAATTTATAAATGAAAAAATATGCTATATTTTGATTTTATATTTGATAACACAATCCCAGTTTAAGTGATTGAAAGTGCAATGCTATCAAAATAGAGAACAAAGACACATACGACTACAATTAGCTTTCTATTCTATAATGGCCTAATTAATTACATGTTATGATTGCCCGAAAAGCTAATGGCACAGAGTACATTACTATATGTGAAAGCTAATGGTAAAGTAATTGTTTGAACAAATAATTTTATTCGCATGTCTCATAAGGCCCTAGTGTCTTAATCAGCATAATCACAACGATATCCGTCTTCATTACCTGAGATAATTTGGGCAGTGTGTTTGAACCCTCGTAACATTCCCCCAGGAACACAACTGGCTCTCCCCACAGTGTTGACAGCTCCTCAACAGCGAAAAATGAATGTAAATTAATCGCCCTGCACACGCCGCGAGCCTCCCACAGGGAACATTAAATTTCTCGTTCATGGCTGTGATTTTATAAAGGGGCGGTAAGTTAGTTGATAAAGCAGATTTTTATTATAAAATCATTAATAGAAACGACATCATGTTTACCATCCGCGATTTTCGTGCCTCATAATAATTGTTTTCATCCAGTTTAAAAATATTGTATAGAATTACTATCGACTCAAAATCACACTAACTAATTTTCACTGGACGGATCGGCATAATACCATCGACTGTACCGTTTTTATTCAGCGTGCGCTCTGTTCAGGCATATACGAATATCTAACCACCTGCTTCTGCCCACACAGAATCTCATTCACAGAATGAGATGAAACAGCATAGCTCTTACTTCACGTCGGCATTCTGTGAGACAGTGGTACCATCTCGGAAGAGCCGACCCTATAGTAGTCCAAACTAACTCAAATGTAGTCCTTTAGAATTTCAGCATATACACTGAAGGGGTTGCAGTCGGAACACACAAAGAAAACTTCAACAGCTTATGCACAAAGCAAGAGTACCAAACTCAAAGGGTCGATGAATTTATCGTCATGCATTGTTATGACTCCTGAAAATGACACGTTGGTAAATATTTTAACAATTTTCCTTGTTCAATGAACTGTAGATTACTTCATTTATATTCAAACTTAATTAATTATCGCTCAGTTACACGTGTTTATAAGCCAATTATCATCATATTTATGTTCAACGATATATCAGTTTCATTCGCCTTTGTGCGATCCACCCTGAGGCACCAATAACACAAACATGATGACCAATTACCGAACGACTCGTCCACGGGGAGAGCATTACATATCGCTCGCACCACACGCCTGGCTGCAGAGGATCCAATAGAAACAGCAATGTACCTCGTGCTCATAGGAAATCGCGCGTGATAGCCGCGCGGGCCCCGAGGACCCCTCGCCTGCACCGTCGCTGATGGCGGCTTACACGGAATTGGATATGTAATTGTAGACAAAAGTTTAGGAATTAACGACGAGAGTTCTTGTAGTTCAATAAACTGTTATGATGTTATTTTATTTTCAATACTGGGATTATGGGTATTTTAGATGGCCCTAGATTTACCAATGGGTGAATCGTAATCACACTGTCTGGTTTCACACTATTAGGTATATTTATATTTTAACAAAATTCATAAAAATACTGTCTTTAAAAATCCAACGCAGATAAGAAATGTAATTGATTATCATCAAAAACTACACCACTGTTATCACACACACACACACACACATGTGTTACACATCTTTTAACCACACAATAAGATCATGCAAATCTGTATAACGGGTTTGCTAAAGCAAACGCGTAGTTTACTCATAAAATACCAGCAATAAAATCACGTTAGAATATAGAGGTGTTATGATAAACTCGACAATAATCTGAGTGTACGCGGACAGCGTACTTCCGCTGCATAAAGGAAGGCATATGTACATACGTGCATGCACTCGCGACGAGGGACAGGCGGAGGCGGGAGCGGCGGCGGGAGCGGAGGCGGGAGCGAGCGCGGGCGCGGGGTGGTGCACGACGTGTCAAATCAATAGGCTAACAGGATTCTAGGCACGGACGGCTTCATCCAATCCGGTATTGATCGCATTATGCAATATGTTTACGGAGCAGTTTCAAAATTACTTATCGTGTTTGCCAACCCGCCGGGAATAACCTCTATCTCCGAAGTGCGCGGCGCCAAGCATGAGAGACAGCGGACTGTTTATCTATATATTAATACGTGATGCAAAAACTTTGGATCCCTTTTTACGAAAATTGCGCGGACGCAGGAGCATAAAATTTGGCACACTTATAGTTTATGTGTAGGAGAAGTCGAGAATGCTAATATTTTTCAATAATAATGCTTATAAAGTACATTAAATCAAACACACACTGCCATGCATTTCACACACACATCCATACACAAGTATACATACTCTGGTGTCAAATTGTTTCTTTTCTTTTTCATTTTGTTCTTCTGACAGACATATCAAAAAAAAGTTTTTATTTGCCTAATGAGGTAATAATATTAATATTAAAAGAGAATATTAATTTAAATGAGGCAATAATATTAATATTAAGCCTAATATTAAATGTAATATAAAACAAGATTTTAATAATAATGCATAAAAAGTACATTAAATCAATAAATAAACCAGCATGCATTTGACACACGCATACACAAGTATTTGTACACGTACACATACTCTTTGGTCAAATTGTTTCTTTGGTTTATTATAGACATCGTTGAATGTCAATCAGAAAAAATTGTTTACTGCTAGTTTACTGTGGTTTTGTTGAATGTCAAACAGAAAAGATTTATTTAACGAATACTACGTGAAACGCTGAGCGCTTATACAAATTGTGTAGCAGTAAGATACATTTAAATGTACACGGACTATCATTATATGCATAAAGAAAGTTCTGTAGCAGCAATCTGCAATAACAACATTCAGGTACAAAAAATGTGCACGAATTATCAGAATAACAACATCATCATACACGTAAAAAAAAAATCTCTTCTTGATTTGGTCGAATTTCGATCACTAGGCGACCACTAGTTAAAATAATTACTCCTGTACATATTATGTTCGACATCGGCTGTTACACCCTCCCACCCTCAGTGCAATTCCTATATACGCATTCTAATGCCACCGGACATTAAAACTCAGAGAATGGCTTCGTTCGATGTAGTATACTGTATCAGCCCATATACGTCTTACTGCAGGACACGGGCCTCCTCTACTATCGAGAGAACGAGTGATAGTGATTAAGCCTGTGTAGCATAAAATGTTTTTATTGCATAGCAGTACCACTGAATATTGAATAAATTGATCTTTCATGCAAATTTAAGCGTGTGTGTTGACGAAACTTCCAGTGAAAATTAAACAGTTTACAAAGTCGTTGGATTCTACGTTAAAATCAAAATCAAATATTCTCTAAGTGTTTATTGGATGTAAAGTTTATAACAATATGAAATCACAGTATTACGCTTACTCCTGTGTGGTGCGCCATGCTGCAGCTAGTAATCGTGTGTCGATAGTGCACAGTGGCTGCTAGATTGAATGGAGTGTCTCGCGCATACAGGGTGTGCGGCTCGGGATCCCGCGTCGCCGAGTCACAAGCCACTCTAGCACTCTTGCAATATCCGCACCCTGTACATGTTTCCTGCAACATGCATCCTTCATAGTACATTAATTAAACGATAAACATACATTTACTCGGATGTCATAACCAAATTCCGCACAGAATTCAAAAATATATTTTACCATAATTTTAAACCAAAATTGGTTTTAAAATTATGTTCGTTCAATTAATGTAGTTTACGTGACACATTGTAATACTTTTAACGCAAATAAAACAAAAGGTGCAAATGAATTTTCGGTAAAACAGAGATACATTTTATTCAATACTGTATTTTTTGACTTGCATAAAACTGTTTCAGTTGAAACCGCTCTTTCGTAATTTCCAGGATTTTATTACAATACCCAGAATCGGATAAAATTATAAAAAATACACGACAGAATAAAGTTGTACCCACATTCACGAGTCACACAATGGGTTCTGTTCAGCAACCGCAACTCGACCACGGTGAAACTCCACGTAAAATGAAGTAAACAGAAAATCTGACTTCAAGTTTAAAAAGCCCCGCCAACTTGTGTATGGTACGTATACTCCCCCCTCCCATGCTCCGCACGTCCCCCTCGTGCCACTGAGTGCCTGTTTACCCAAACTGTGACGTAAGCCGCTCATTTATTTCCTCTGGCGTTGTCTCGCCAGAGCTCGCTATGTTTTACCTTTCTATCTCTCGGGTTCCGCACTAACGCCCGGAAATGTGACCCTCACTGTTATCATGGTTATTTCTGCTACATCAGTACGACATATATTTCAAAAATATATTTGTCTATGAGATATGAACCCACATACTTCCTATTAGACTTTGCAATATGCCCTAAGGTATTCCATTAGTCTGCATATATGAGCTTATATATTATTACTATACATGCCATTTTTGCAGGCATTTACTTTACTATCGACAAAATTAAGCTTCACTATACCGTACCTACTGGTTAGTTGAAAATTACTCAACTTTATTTACGTTCAAATTTTAGTGTAGATCTCCAAGGTTTCTTCACGACGTTTCACTTCGATGATTAAAGTTATTGTTTGTATCCAAAAATACAACTTCGTGAAGAGAACTTATTGTGTCTGTAAAATAAACGCGAATATACAAATTAAATTAATTAATATAATGAAGAAGCAATTAGGCAGGCTCACGCGAGATTCTCTCGTCTAATTGACAGACGTTTTCCTTACACTGTATATTTATACATAATATACTTGTATACCGTACTATTTTCAGAGTAGTAATATAGCCAGTTTATTCAGAGTACAGCGTATAATATGCCAAGTGAATTTGTCTGTGATAGCAGACACCATCAGCATGAATAGACTAATGATCCTTGCCGAAAATCTACATGGAAGTGGATGAGAGAACCCGGCAACCAGCCTTTTATTAGGACAACTATATGCAATATTGAAGCGCAATGGATGTTAGAACGATGATTATTGCTGGAGTGATATGAATCCCAAATAAAGCCCACGTAAAATGTTTGCTCCGTTCAATAAAATCTAAACAGGAATATTAAACAATACACATGAAGTCATACAATACACAATTTTAGGCGTCACACTAAAATACCGTTGTTTTATCGGAAGGATTGGATATTTCGAGGGACAGTGTCGTCCCACGACATTCAGACCCGACAAATATTTATAGATCAGTAACATTTGCCTCGATGTGGCGGTCAAACCATTCACAACCCGCCTCTCGCCCAAAGCGCCTCGCAACTGTCAAAAAAGGACATATTTATTATGCTCGGAACCCTTGAGCTCGGTTCAATTCACCCGATCAGGTTTTATATTTCAAGTAAACTTTCATCTGGATGGCATCGAGTGTAGTGATAGCAATCGATTGGCTGGAATGTAGTGTACGCGGCACACACGCCTGACCCCGATACCGGATGCAACTTGGGTAAATATATCCACCGACATTAGAACCTCTGTAGGTACACCGATTCGATAATCGAACAACACAACTATAATCTACACGTTGATATCACATCGAGAGCAAGGTAAATGCATCTAGCCTTAGTAATATGTACTAACACAACAAGATATTGTACACTATTGACGCAAAGTTACCTCAAATAATAAACAATATATTTCTTTAATCCTACCTGCTATAAAAATATGTACGTGCTGTGAGGACACAAATCGAGATTAATATTTTGTTTGCAACGTTTAATTACACTATGAGCGCTAATCCCTCTGCATACCTAGCGAGGAAGGTGTAGTCCCAGAGGTATTTATTTTGCTTAATAAAGATAAACAGTACTCGAATTATTCAAGCATGTTGCTTCAGTGTTGATGAACATGACTGAAGATCTTTCTTAACATTCTGTTAGATCGGTGCGCAGATCGGTGTTCAGCCATGTGCAATCTTGTACAATGAGATTCTCATTGCCCCAAATATTGCTCTAGTAAATTCGTCGACCTGTTGGATTTTGTCATTTAGCTTTTCGGCAAAAGGGTTCTTTGTTGCCATAATATTCCTGCCGTGAATTTGACACAGTGGAAGGTAAAATAAAAGGCGAATAGTCTTTCCAGATTATATTACTATTAGATTATTTCAAAACTGTGCATGATTTAAATCAATTATATAATAGTGCTATCAAGCAAGTCTAAATTAAAATCCTGAAGAAAATTGCAGCGCGAAGTGAGCCAAGTCGTGTGCAGGACTGAAATATTATGTATACGATAAATAAGATGCGTCCATATGCTTGCATTCATATTTATCGTAGTGTCACAGTGGAACTGCTGCGTCGATTGCAGTGGAACTCTGCCAAAAAGTATTATTTGACCTGGATAATAGTCTCCCTGTATGACGCATAAACAGCTCGCGTGAGATATATCGTGGAAGGAGCGGGCAGCCGGCAGCAGTAAAACATATTGATGAAATGCACTTCCTGTGGGTAACTTAGCGATGTATATTTCATTCATAACATTGTTTTCATTTCGCTAAAATTTTCGCTGAAGTATTTTTAATAAAAATTTGAGATTTTGTTTAAATTCAGAAGTGTAACGTGGATATCGGAATACTTTGGATATAGTAAGTAGTAAGCTTTACAAAACATCATTATTCGTTCGCTGTTGAGTACGGCTACCTATCTGGCACTACTGATAAGCAAAGGACCTGAAAGGTGACTTGCATTCAGCAGTTTACCGCAACTCTTGTCAGATCCTCCAAACACCTTCTTGGTGGACGTTCGACATTTTCTTGCTAGTATGTAGCATCCATCTGTATCCACTCGAGAATTTTTCAGCCATAACAGTTCTGTCAATAACATAAAATGAACTCTATATATTGTTTATTAAACTATTAATTAATAACTAGTTCAGAGCATGTGCTAGTCTCCGAGTGTACCTAGTCTATCGGCCAGAGCTCAGGGTCTGTTTATAAAGCATCTCCTTTTACGCCGCGCGCCGCCTTTGTTGTACACTTTACAAATTTTCATTTAAACTCAAAGAGGTCGGTTTACAACGTTTTTACTGTGGAAATGAATGATGTTGGGTTTATTAGAGCTGAACAAACGCTTTTATATCACTTAATCTTTATTTGTACAGGGGTAAAGCTCATTTTCACTTGGCCCTCTCATATTGTACGGGTAGGGTAGGCAGCACTAAAGGCATCGGTCTCCTTTATTGTCAACACCATGTGACGTCGCTGATCCTGAAAAAAGAAGTGTTTTTAGGATGAACGAGCCTCAAGCGAGCACGTGGCTCGCTCCCACGTCGCCGTCGCACTCTGTCTCGAAAATAAATCAACACGAGATATGCAGCTTAGTTTTATAATAGATATCCAAAAAAAACCTGAATTTACGGCATTTCACGAAAAGGAGAGATGTTATGCCACCACGATCTTAGCATCGATATCCGTATACACGAAATTCACCAGCAATAGCATAGCAAATTGTACTATTCGTTCTAGAGATACGGCATACATCAAAAGCGACATTCACTCGTCAAAATATGATTCAGCTGCTTATCACTTAGGTGAGCGCTTATTTCAATTATACTGAACTGTCGCTGAAACCAATCTGAATGCTAAAACAGTTTTACTTAAACACTATATTAACTTATCATATTTCCCAGCCTCATTGTAGTAGTTTATATTGTCAACTAATTATAGCTGTGCTTCGCTAGACTTTAAATACATCGCGTTGAATGATGCTGCTTATATAACTGTGATCCAACTTAAAATATATTAATAACTTATATTTTAATAAGTTTGTTCAACCATTAATTATATACTATAAATACAAAATATCTCCAACAAAGTGCGTGGTAATGGACTAACACGGCTGCCAATATTTCTACGGTAGTCGCGGGTTCAAATCCCAGGGCCCATCAGTGACTTTTTGGAATCATGTGTGTATTGATAATCAATCACCACGCACTATAACGGTATAGGAAAACATTGTGAGGTTGTAGGAAAACTTGCATACCATAGCAATTCAGAAGCATTTCTATGTGGACTATGCGATCAAGCCCTCTCAATCGTACTCTTAATTGTAGAAGAGGTATGTGTCCTGCAGTGAGATCTATACGGATAATAGATACTAACAATAGATCCACAAAAAATAATTATTTAAAATGTAAATCCCCATCTCAGTAAGACTGATAGTTTGAATAGACACGAGTTCCTTGCGAATATTCCACACACTGGGCCTTCACTAGGCGTGTAAGCGCTTTGTAGTGCAGGAATTGTGTGAGCGGATTACGGCGTGCAGTGATTGTGTGACGTCATCACAGGTATCCGTCATCGCGCGCTGATTACACCACTACAATGGGGAGATTGTGCCGACGGGACACGCACACTACACTTGTATGCAAGTACATGCATGTTATACACTATATGTGTACGTAGAGAATTTGCAGCAGGATATTATTATATTATGTTCGAATAACGACCGTAGTACAAAACGGTATACATTTTACCATACCGAATAAGGCAGGTGTGTCGCCTTATTGATTCAACCTGGTTGTGGGCAAGTTGGCAAAATTGTGTGGGCATCTCGTACTTGTTACTCTGCCTAGACTATGCTGCTCTTACCTAGGTACTTTATCTAATATAGTGCATGTAATAAAAACAGTATTATTGAATAGAAAATCGATTGAAAATAACATCTCGCAACCACGAGCGGCCGCGGAGAGGAACAAAAAGTCTTTCTGTTCAGTCTCTATCTGCGAACTTTTCAATAAAGCCGCTCCCGGTGACGGCGAGTGCTTTTTATATAACTTTTTTTATAGGTTCCATGTAAACAGAAGACAGAGTGTTCGCTCCGATGCCTATCTAGCTTCCTGCTACTGCTTTTATTTTGTAGAGCTGAATCAATAGGTAAAGAACGTTTATTCCAACATGGAGTATTTATTTTCTGCAAGGATTTTACTTTATCGTACGAGCATAAATGAGCTTGCAATGAATACCCGGCGGAATAGACAGGGTTGACACTAGCGTTAACTAGCATATATTATCCCAAATGTTATAGGGGGTTAACCCGCTATCGCAGAGGTTTACCCCTGCGCCGTACCAATCACAAATACCATTCCTAAGAACCCACATAAAATTCTTCAAACCTGAGAACTAAAACGAAGTGACTCGCTCAACCTGAGGTTAGAGTTTATTCAACAAATCTAATTTCTAAGGTAAAATGGTCAAGAACATTTGTTTAGGGGGACTGGCTGAAAGGCTCGCCCTTGCCCTGATGGAGACGGAACATTGCCGACGAGTCGACCACAGAATAGTAAACAACGTAGCTACTACTATTTGTACCTGTGATTTGTACTATGAATAACTGCGGTGCAAATTTCATCAGGCTCACGTAATTTTACAAAACCACATTATTTCGCTTAATGTATTATGAGTGTAATTTAATCTCTGCAATGTAATCATGGTTACCGCCTGAATGGCGTCACATGACCAGGCCACTGCCACATTCGCCTGTTGGTTTGGTTGGCGCTTGTGACAATCGAAGGTCTCTTATGCGCTATCATTCCATACACTCTCGTTCCATCATCCATCCTCGACAAACTGCCCACGATTCCTAGGGTCGTTGACCGGGAGGGACATTTTTCAATAGTTCATCTGATTGAATTTAAAAATGAATATCCCAATATGCGTAAATCTGGAATACTTTTATTGAATGACCACCGGCGCGGCTACGTAATACTTTCCATACAGATAGCGAGCTGTCACGACCCGCCGCAATATTCCGCTTAAAATGGATTTTAATAATGAATAAATATAAATACATATTTAATTAACAGGCACATTATCGCGTCAGTCACGCGTCGATAGCATAAAGCTTGATATTTAATAACCAGAAGCATTTCACTCGTGAATATATTTATTCATGCTGCAATAACTCGTGCGATACAACAACCCCTCCGCCCGCCCCCTGCACCCCTCACACCGCTGTTTTTATTTAAATGTGTATCGGACAGCGAGCCGGTGCTTCATATTTACAAATGCATGTAATTCGATCGCATGCAAGCTATTATGCAAGCCAATGTTGCGATACTCTGTGAAGTATATCTTATGTGACACTTTCTGTGTGCACGAGCCCGACTGTTTAATTAAATTTTTCAACGGATAAATATAAAATGAACGGAGCATGTATTGGCATACATAAGCGTAAAAGTATTTGATGGAATTATAATAAAATTAATGAATTGAAAGGGGATTGATTTTTATGGGACGGGAACTGTGACCTAAAAGGTAGCTTGTCTGAACCGACCATGGATATTCATCTGACAAAGAACGTGAGTTACTAGGGATGACTGTAGAAAGGATTTCTTCTACAAAATACTTAAAGTGATTCCAATGTCTAACACTTTACTTCAAATCGTTCTGACGTGTCGAAAGGTATTACTCACATATGACTCCTATTAATGGATTGATACACTTCACATTAGGGAAATTTCAATTCCGATTACGAAAAATACATACAACGAAGCTAAATTGACGTAAGGTATTAAAACATAATTTCTTGTTAAAATACAAAATATTTTCACATCACGAAGAAGATTGAAATGAGCGTCTTCATAAAATTATACTTAATAAGATGCTTTAAAATGAGCCGGTCTTAAGCTCTAAAAATAGAAATATTAATTGTGCGCCGCATCCGAGCGGGGCTGGCGCGAGAGAGAGCGTGCGGCGGGGATACACGCGGACGCGGGAGCTGAAGCGGGTGCGGTTTTATAGACCGGCAAACAGAAGGATGAGAAGGCGACAAGCCGACCACCGCAACTTCAAATATATTATGCACATATTAAAACAGTCCTTGTATACAGGGTATATCAAAAGTGCTACCGAAAACGAAGTCGGGTGGTAGTTTTAGTGAATTCAGACAACGGAATTTAAATCTTTGCAAAAAAAAGCGACAGTTTATTGTATTATATTTTTGTGTATTATATTTTTATTCCTATCGTCGTATTTAGGTGGTAACTACATCGCTTTTCTGAAAAAAATAGTGTAGAATTTAAAGAAGCTATGATACACAAGGGTTTGAATTATTATTTTATACTGTTTACCACCATACACGCCATGGTAAACGAGAGGCCGCGGGTTTGATCCCCGCACCGAGAGAAAGTTTTGTGTAGCCCACAAATATTTCTTTCGGGTCTGGGTGTTTGTGAGATCTTCACAAACACCCAGACCAGGTTAAGAACTATGTATGTGACTGTTGGGTGCTATTTATTATTTATTTATAATTTAAAAAATCACAAAATTTTGGTCGCATTTCTTTGGGAACTATTTACTTCCATTGTGTTTATAGTCACTATTATTATATTATACAAGAATAGTCAGCTTACAGATAGCCGTCAGCTACTAGAACTGCTACCCGGCTTCGTTTTCGGTAGCAGTCTTGATATACCTTGTATAATATTTACCTTTCAACTGTAGATTAAACGGAACATGTGATAAATAATTTATTACCAAACACCATTTTTGTAATACTAAATATATCCACATCGTACCTAAATTGTTCGGAAATACTCGTTATGCAAATATTTAAAATACTTTCATATCACTGGTTGAATATTTTCAATCGTCAATCAAATGGAAGCGATTGTGAAGCTGGGTCACTCTAAGGGCCGAAACTGCGTTAAGCGGGCACGGGCGCGGTTTCATACAAAAGTGCTCCGTCGCGGGGATCCGCGCGGGCGTCCCGCACGGGGAGGCGCGTCGCGCACCCGCGCGGCGGGGCCCGCCTCCGTGCGTCGGAACCCGTCGCGGGGGCACGCGCGGTACAACGCGCGGTGTCCGCCAGCGGTAACATGACGGTGATGACATACGGCACCGAGACGTGACCTCTCACTTTGGACTTCATTAGAAGGCTCAAAGTCACTCAACGAGCAATCGAGAGGGCTATGCTCGGTATTTCCCTACGAGATCGACTCAGAAATGAGGAGATCCGTAGGAGAATAAAGGTCACCGACATAGCGCAAAGGATTCTATAGATGATTCATAGCGAAAGGTTCTAGAGTGGAGGCCACGTACAGTCAAGCAAAATGTCGGACGCCTGCTTACAAGGTGGACGGATGACCTGGCTACATTTGTAGGAAGTCGCTGGATGCAGGCTGCTTCCAACAGATCGATGATGAGACCGTTGGGGGAGGCCGATGTTCAGCAGTGGACTTCTTGTGGCTGAGATGATGATGATGATGAATATACTTGAGCAAAAATAAATATTTTTTACTTAGCGCAATGTTATTGCCAGCCTTTCCGTTGGTGATATGACTGATACAGATTTTACCCTTAAGTTGTTGACCATCAAATATGGTTCCAGTTTCGAAGATAATTCGCCATAGACCGGTATCGAAACTTTAAAATATTTGTACAATGAGTTTTCATTTTCTCTTAATTTACTGAACTTTACAACAACTTCTCCGCCTAGCAACCTAAATTCAATAAACAGCTTTCCTGGCTGTCGTTTTTTTTTTTTGCTAGTCGTTGTTTTGCTATGTAATAATATATTAAGCTCTCCATCGACACGACTGTACATGCACACCTTTAAAATTGAACCAGCGACACTGCGTAAATCCGGTCTCCGCGACGGGTACCCGCGACGGGGACCGTCGCATTCTCACGGAGCCCGCCCGCGTGTCCACGCGAGGAGACGCGCGACGGTTGCCCGTCGCGGGCGCCCGCTTAACGCAGTTTCGGCCCTTAAATGTTGAGTCTATACTGGACATGAGCCAATTCAAACAATGCATAAATGAAAAAGAATTGCTCGCCTTTCTATTGGGAAAATTCAATATTTGTAATTCGTTCACAAATCGAGCGATATTCAGCCGAAAATAACCAGCAT
The DNA here is from genome assembly GCA_023078785.2 of Hyles euphorbiae. Taxonomy (NCBI): domain Eukaryota; kingdom Metazoa; phylum Arthropoda; class Insecta; order Lepidoptera; family Sphingidae; genus Hyles; species Hyles euphorbiae. The sequence goes on along the minus strand of CM041033.1, from coordinate 172,501 downwards.
TCCTGATTTAACCTGTTCGCATTTCGGAGCCTTGAGATACGCGCGGCACCGGTCATCCGTTTCAAACCCACAAAATACGACTCCAATTTAACTAGGAAGCCTTCAAATTTAGGCGAGACCGCTCGCAATAAATCTGACGCCAAGAATGTATTATTTACGCTGGCTGTTATTTCGTGCGGGCGACATACTTTATGCTACATTTTTACGTTTTGGAGCGTCTCAGGCGGCCGCGATGCACGCGCGACGTCGCTGGCGTCCCATTTCACGAGAAGTGCATCGCTGGATATGCTGAAAGATCTCTTTAAAATCCTTTATATTTACCCATACAATTGAAACATTACATACTGCATACTAAATTATTAAAACCAAAACTTTAAAATTATGGAGAAGAAATTATATGTAAAATAGCCAGATGTTTACTGTTAATCTCATAAGAATTCTTTTTTTTATTTTTATAATTGAAAGCAGATGGGTGGAGATTAATAAAATAAAATATTTAATACATATCTTATATAATATCATGATCATGATATGATATAATACATGATCATGTTGACATCTGATATGACGGTTACTGTGACTTTACACATACACGAAGACACAGAAGTAAACCCCTAACAAGCCATCTAGGTAGATAAATAAGGAAGCTATTAGGCTGTCCATTCCCGGCGGTGTGTGAGCGTGCGAGTGACAGCGACCGGCGACGCGGGGCAGCACAAAGGCATTGCCCGCCGCGTGCGTCGCGGACGTCACACCAGTGCAGTGGCGACACGAGAGCCCGCACTCGCTGCTCACTTATCAACAGACTGTGTGGGCTGTAGAGCTTTACATCACAAAAGGTTTTTGCTCATAGCTATAAATTGAAAGCAAACCGCAATAGTCCAGGCTGGTCTATGAGAAACCTGTCAGTCGAACGAGTACCATGCTAAGTAATGGGCGATTAAAGGCAGATTTTATGACGATACCGATAATCTTATCTTCCAGGAAGTTCTTAGAGAAATAACTAATGGTACAATCAATTTCCCTTCCTGTTCAAATCATACTCATTATATTTTTTAAATGAATAACCTTTGAAATGATAAATGATTACATGTAAGATAATATGACATTATATTTTAATCAATATTGCATAACTTCAACTTCTAGAAATTTGCTATCTTCAAACAACTATAATTACATTACTTAGATAACATTGTTAAGAAAATTAATCCACCTAAATAACTTCAACAAAACTCAATTTAAGGAACAAATACCACAAATCGAAATCTATGAAGCCAAATATGAAACCTTTCTATTTATTATAGTAGAAGTAGCGGAGGTGGGAGCGATACTTGTGGTAACATACAATAATCCTTACGACGCAGGTAATAAGGACCACTTCGCGACGCGTTTGTGTTTACTAGTACACGCGCCGCCGGAGACGTACGGTGCCCACGCACATCGGGAATCCTATTTCTATTTATTTGTCCCTTTATTGATATTTCTTGTAATATCTTACACCTAACATAAAGCTGCTTCAATATTAACACGGACATATGTTTATTGAAATATATTTACCTACAAGTAGCGAATTATAGCGAGTATATTCATTTGAAATCTATGTTCATTTGTAAATAGCATGATTGTGTCAGTTTAAAGAGTAGGTTTCTTAAGAGATGTTAAAGGTCCTCCTATTCCTCACTCTCATATTTTATGCAAATAAGGTTTCCTTACGATTTTAACCTACGAGTGTCGGGTGTTGTAACTCGCCAAGCTATAAGTAAAGCAGCCACTGTTATAAAGTATTTCTTGTTACATCGGTTTTAATTAGTTACTATGGGTTAATACTGTTCAGTCGCTGTGAAAGTTTAATCTAACTTTACGACGGGAGAATCAACCGAAATTAAATACAACTAGTGTGATACGAGCACGAGACGATCGTAAAGCACGCGTCACCGCGCGCCGTAAACTCACGACAACTACACACAGCGCCGGCCTGCCACGGTTTATGAGAATTATCAAACATGACGGCCGTCCCTGCGCGTTACAAGCACATAAAACGCGGACAATCCCGCCCGACTGCGCGATATGGCCACCCGAGCGCGTCGCCGCTCACTCGACCGTGAAAGCGGATACGAGACCGTCCAATACCCACGTATCTGAGATGCGGACCGCGCGCGCCCAATATCACCCATGTGACAGTCCGTACAGCGAGCAGCCAGCCCGCTGCGCGCTCAATACCGCCGATGTGTCCTCACTGCCTCGCTCGAACTCATTGCCCGTTCAATGCTCGAAACGTAGCAAAGGCGAGCGTGGGGAGCGAACGAAATCACTCACTAGCCCACGAGAGCAATTCGGGATTTTCAATAGAGCTCATGTGTCCAGCTCGGAAACTTGAAATCCTCGTATCGTGCGGAAGCTATGAGTGAAATATTTGAGACGGTGGAAATACAGGATGATTTATGGTTTTGCGGTGGAGCGGCGCGGCGCAGCGATGCTATGCCGCGCCGCGCTGCTTGCACCGCGTACATGTGTGGCAGATATAAATAGCGAAATGCTGGTTGCAATACTTTGTATCTAAAATATTTGAGGTGGTGGCATTTATTTTGTTATTGTATTTGGTATCACCCTGTCAGCATATCCTTACGCATAGATTCTCTAGATAGATGTTACCCGCATCATTAGATTACGGAGTCGGCGGCGCGTGGCGCGTGTTAGTGTAAGGCAGGTGGCTGCGGGCGGAGACGAGCTCAATCAGCCGGCCGGTGATTAGGCCACGTGCTCGACCTTGTCTCTGATTGTACGTCACGGTGCGTGCCCTTTACGCCGCGCTGGAATGTTGATTAGGGCGGCAATTTCACGGGCCGCGCGCCCCGCACCGCCCCCCGCACCCCGCACCGGCCCTCCCGGCTGACCTGCGCCCCGTCGAAATTACAACCCGGATTGGGCGCAGTTAATTAAATTTTAATATAAAGTTTGACAATCTCGGCGGCGTATCTCATGGGATACAAAAATGAAACATCAGGATGCCCGCTTCGACATTGTCGTAAAAAACGAGAAAAGTTTGAATATTGCGACGCGAGGCGCGCGGAGCATGGGCTGCTGCGGAATGTTGAATTTGCGTCGCCTCGAGAGATGCGCGCAGCTTGCCTCTTTCACTTTGTGTGTCGCGGAATGATACTCGCAGCTTACTACTAAACATCTTAAAAAATTTAATTCGAGCTCAATACTCCAAATAAAACTTCCACTAAAATTCCACGCCAACCTGAATCCAGCGGGTTTCTGTAACTTTTAGCGTTGTATCACCCGATCCCGCAAGTAATCAGTTAGTTTATCGGATTAATGTAGTGGTAGCCAATACGAACCCGAAACTGTGAGGTCGTAGATATTATGATATCCTTTGACTTAGACAACTGTTTTGTAAACTTTTTGATTTATGAAATACTACTCTGTAGGAAAAGATCAATAATGCACAATATAAATGTTATTCTTAGAGACGATACACTTACGCCAACGGATAATCCAATGATCAAAACATTTTTTAAAAGTTTCTTCTGGAATGGAGTTTGGTTCTCGCCGCGAATTCTCCATTACGTCTTCCATCGAATGAAAACGTGTGCCAAGAGGTAATTTGAGTTTAGGAAGAAGAAAGAAGTTGGCTGGAGCCGTATCTTGTGAATAAAGTGAAAACGCATTATCGTGATGCGAAATCCAATAGCTTTCTCTCCAAAAACCTGGTTTTTATCGTCTATTTTCTCTGTCTTAAACGCCGCATAAGACTCAAATAGTTTTCTCTATCTCTCTCAAACTTGAATGAGTATTTTCCGTCACTATTTCCATTACGTTTGCGATGTCAACTTCATTTGCAGACGTTAATGGCCTACCAAAGCGATTCAAATCTTCCATCACATCTCGATCATGCACCACTCATAAGCGCGTGTTTTTGATAAACTTGATTCACCATGAACCTTCTGTATCATTTTCAGTTACCTCGAGCACGAAATTCCATTGGCAATGCAAAACTTAAGAGAAATCTTTGTTGAATGATTTTGTACATTATGAAATTCGCAATACACACTGATATAATATAACAAAAGACATTATGCAATTAAAACTTCGCGCCAAAATTGAAAACAGTTGTACCAATCTAACAACAAAGAAAAAATAAACTTACCATTAAAAACCATACACAAATCATCTATTCCCGATACTTTCTTGACAGAATTTAGTGGTCCGGGTGTATATTTATGTTGTATATGACAATAAAGAGAAGTTGATTTTGTAAGTTGTTGATTGCTTTTTGCTGGAGGTACCAAGCGTTGTCATATTGAAGCTACCTAATACCTCAACGGGTCAGGTTCGAGTATTTGACAATGAACGCAATCAGGCCCAGCTTAAAAAAAAAACAGCACATTGTAATAATAGCTCAAATAAACAACAATTTTTTAATTATTTTATTAGGAAGCTCAATATTCAGTTCTTTGAAATAAGATTAAGACAGGATCTAATTTTGAAAGAATTCTCTCGTTAGAGGAGCGACGAGCAACATAATATCAGTATAATATTCCCATCGAGGACAAATTACGTAAAATAACTTCAAGCTTAAGTTAACCTTTTCCTTTGTAACAATAGCTAATGACGTCATAATAGCAAAACTTATCCGAGCGCAACTCCTACCAACATTTGAAGTTTTCCTCTTTGATTTTGATCCTCACAGATAACTGACAAAGTTCCGCGAAGTTTATCGATTAGACGGCGGCTACAATGCCAGATGTAATTAACATCCTCTAATGATCTGTACCAACGACGTACTAAGAGTATAAATATAAATGTATTCTGTATATTTTAGGTACATATGTACGTTGGCAGGATGTAACACACAACACAGCTAAAGCGACTCCATTACGGGTAACAATAACAATAATATTGTTGTAGTGCGTGGCGAAACGCCGAGCCTCCCTGAACAGGTAAAACGAGACATTTCATCCCCCGCTCTTCCCAACCCGCCTCACCTCGTGTCTCCTCTCTCGATCATCTCATGCAGAAAGGGATCTGAAATTCGGTGTCTCTTTGAAATGAAGCAACCAATCGTGAGGCATCCGGAGCATGTTGCGCGGCGGAGATGCGAGGAGCTGGTCGGGACGCCTGGCACGACGACGCGGAGGTCACGTATTCGATCTCGGGCGACGCAAATATTTGCGTATCGATTCCACGTCGGACGCGAAAGACTCTGCTCTGTGCACGTACGTAAATACCGCACTCAACAAAATTACTGTTGGAATTAATAACGTGATATTTCCACGTGCTTGTTTAAAGGATATGTTAATAGAGCTTATTTTTAACTATATCATTGCAAAAGTGGCTTAATACAACGATAATGAATAGTAAATTATAGTATTATTTGAGGAAAGTAACATTTATTTCTGATATTCTAGTCATTAATAAATCCGGTTCTATTTTCTAAGTAAATATAAACTTTAAACTGAGGAAGACGTTAACTCGAACAAACTATAACAGTAAACGAAGCTTCTGTTATTTTAATGTGTAACAGAGCGGAGATAATCTATTTTGTACACAATAACACAAGATGATCCCGTACACAGCAATATTGAATACACAAAGGTCTGTGATACGATCTTCCTCGATGATAATGAACAATAGATCGGTGATGTAGTAGGAGACAAATCTCTAATAGAGTGTGCATTGTGCGATCGGTGGCGGGCGGCAGGTCGGGCCGCACTCGAGCAGGGTGGTGCGGGGGTGTGGGGGCCGGGAGGTCTTTGTGTCCGCTTCACGTTACGTCACTGGCAATGTATCGCGCTCATCGAACTACCCACTCAATTGGGCAAGATATCTTCAAAGTGGACTCCATATGCAATATAACTAGTTGGAATGGTAGTAAATTGGAAATGGTAGATGAAATCAATTTCGACTCGAAACAAGGGATTATTGATACTTTGTATTGTAACTCAAAATGCATATTATTAAGTCTAATTGAGTAAGATCTCATTTGCTATTTAAAAAGTTGTTTACTAGGTCTCTAGATAAAACGATCAACTTACAATCGCCTAGTGTAAAACTACAAAACCAATGAAATATTTATTGTAAATTTACAACAAATTATTACTGAACTGCTCTGATTTAAACCACTTGTAACTTCTGTAATAATCAATATATTGTAAACTGGTTTTGAAAAGAACAACACTAGAGTTTCTTGCCCGTTCTTGTCTAGTGAAAACCGCTTTCCGAACCAGGCGGTACATAAAAAAATGACTGAAATGAAATGATGTTGAACATTTTAATAAATTCAATAAATTATTTTCATTTTCTCTTTTGCTAAAGTATTTTTCAGCCATTAAACATAACAAAAATTCATAACATAATTGGGAATGTAATACACAATAATTTGTATTATTTTAGTTTCATGAAAAAATAGCTAATAAGACCATAAAATATTTACAACAAAACACTACACAAAACGCGCAAACAATTGGCAGCCATCATAATAACGTAATTACATCTGACGAGGTACAGTACACAGCAGCAGGCGCACTCCAACAAAATATATTTGAAATATTCCGAGCGAACTGCAGCTCGTTACTAGTCGCCGGCTCGAGCGCTGCGCCTTCCGACTCGCATACACTCCACGGCTAAACTTAAACAACTGTCCAATTATGTATGCCAATAGCCTTTATGTGCTATTCCTATTCTATTCCCTTGCTCGCGTTTGTCTCCATGTAAAGTGTGGTCGTATTATAAAAAATGCAGGCGGGTCGGAGCGTCCACATGAGTGTAACGAGTTGTCCGACGCCGGCGTGTGGAACAAGCATTGACCTCTGCAAATCTTCTGGTGTGTGTGTGAGGAGCCCGCCGGTGCGCATAATACGATTATTCGCTAAACTCTCCGCTTAAGTTTGATACGGGGCGGATTACGTATCACGAGTGAAACCGAGTGTGTGTCTTGTATACAGGTACACAACAACACCTGCAGCCGTGCTAAATATTTCAACGTTGTTTCACAAAGATTTCTGATCTCATTGTTCTTTTATTTTGAGATGAAAACAAAGTTTTAATTACTTGAAACTTGACGGTAGAATGGTACTACACAATTAAATATCTCTCAGGTAGGTTTTTTCATATTTTCATTCATCACTTTTTTTAATGATTCTGCTTAAATTCATTAGTTTTTCTATTTTCTAGAGTTAAGAGAAGTAAAACACATGAAGCTACGTAGTATAAATTATTAAAGAACCAAATGGAAGAATACATTTAGTTTCTTTTATACATTTTCTTTATAAAGCATACTACCGGAAATTAAGTACTGTCATTTCTTTTACATGGCGACGATCACGATATAGAGTCGCCTAGTATCAACATACATCGAAACGAAAAGCTGCAGATTCGATCTCCGCACCAAAACAAATATTTGTGTGAAAAACAGGTATTTATTTCGAGTCTGGGGGTTTTTGAGACCGAAAAGTCTCTCGTACTTCCTGTTTATATTTAATGAAAAGCAGCTTACATTCATTTATCAATTCCGTTTTATTTATTCTCACATAGATCCCACTAAAACCCTTAAATAAACTCACACTGTACAAACCGAAGAAATAATTTAATGCCCCACTTTATTGAATCGCGTTTTATCTAATCTGCCGCTCTATAGAATTTAAAAACAGAAACTAAGTAAAGGCGAGGCGAGGCTTTGCGCGAGTGTGATTAGAATTTTTAACGATTCGCTCTGAGACTGTAAGAGTTCTTTAATGAGAGAAAAACAACCGTCTTAGAAATTAAATACGCATAAAGAATTCCAATGGACGACTTAATGGAAAGCAATGCGAGAGCCGGTTTGTTCACGAGCTCTGATATAGTACGTGTGTTGATACAGTGGACTTCAAAGTGCTAGATTATGTAGCTGGAAAACCATTCCCGGTTTTAAAAAGCTAATAATATTATGTTTTTTTTTTGGAATAGGAATTTTGTTTACTTTTCCCGGGTTTCGTGTTATTGATCGTTTTATACGTTCGTGTATAAGCTATAGCCTTCGCTATAGCCAATAAGGTAAACAATGACGTGACACGTCTTTTTACGGTTAAAAAAATTAATAATAAATAATTGAAGAAGAAATTGGCATTAATTTTTAAGCTAAGTAAAGTGAAATCTCCTAAAGGCAACGAATAAAAATAGTTTGAAAAATGCAACTTGCTTAAATGGATCCTCATATAATAAGCGGAGCTTTAAATCCTGCGCCCCTTTAGAGAGGCGACAGTCGCGGGCGACGCGCTCACAACAAAAATATTTAGTACATGCTTTTATCCTCATATTCGTTAATACATAAGGGGGTAGGCTGACAGGTAAGTGGGGGCGAGGGGGTTAAGTATTATACATTAAGTGTGTAAGACGTCGCGTCGGTAATACGACACTGAGAGGTGCTCGTCGTGAGGTGGTGAGGGGCGGGGGCGAGGGTGTAGTGTGCGGGCACTCGCGCGGAACAGCGTCCTGCGATGAGATTAGCGATCAGCCGGCGGCGCCCCGCACCACCCGACATGAGCACACTTTTAACATAAACTCATTACCCGCCTTAATGTTATACATATTCACCGCTCTGAGCGATCTACTCACCGCCACTGAGGTTAACTTTTCATATATATTTTTTTCGCATGGAATAGACGGACTCCTTGAAGCAGTCGGTAGAACCCCAACTATGAAACGAGAGGCTGCGGGTTCGACCCCCGCACTGAGACAAATATTTGTGACACCCACAAGTATTTGGTAATAGTAGGGGCGTTTGTGAGACCGAAAAATCTCGTAGTTTCTGGTACCCATCCATCCATCCATCCATCCATCAGCCAAAGGAAGTCCACTGCTGAACATAGGCCTCCCCCAATAATTTCCACAGAGACCTGTTGGAGGCAGCCTGCATCCAGCGACGTCCCGCGACCTTTACCAGGTCGTCGGACCATCTTGTGGGTGGACGTCCTACGCTGCGCTTTCCGATACGCGGCCTCCATTCGAGCACTTTCCGACCCCATCGGTCATCAGATCTCCGCGCTATGTGCCCTGCCCATTACCACTTCAACTTGCTTATACTGGTACCCACGACACAAGATTTAATTAATTTTAATGTGGGACCACGACTATGTATGTGGCGTTGGGCGTATTTATTTATTATTATGCGCAGTGTTGTCTTGTTACTCCATTTTATGCAACCAAATTATATTGAGGTACTCGAACTAAGACACTAACTGACCTTGGACACGACGCACTAGCTTGGGTTAGTGAGGCGACTTTATGCTTGTGTACTATGTTGGTTATTTAGACTGACACCAATAATATTCAATAGTTTTTTTTTATAATGTGCTATGACTTAAAAGAAAAATAAAATATAATTAATTTAAAAAATAGAATTTCTAAAAAATAATACAATATCAATACATACTTTGAATAAATTGATTGAAACTTAAATATATAGAATATTATACTGTTGTGAGATTTCTTTGCACCATTTATTCACAACTGATACAAGAAGAAATCTCTTTGAATATAGAACAAGGAAATATACACCGAGCCATAATTGTGTATTTCCAAGAATATAAGATTTTACTCTTAGCATGAAACTTTAAAACTAAAACGCGTCTACAACACTGCGGTGTACAGCTTTTAAAAATGCAAAGGAATAATATCGTAATAGACGAACGTACAGTTTGCAAACACAAGAGACGCGCCGCGCCGTATGGAGCGCCACGTAGCGTCGTAGCAACGTAGCGGCGTAGCACCGTAGCGGTCAGTTATACGAATAGCAACACAACACTACTACGGTGTCGAGGAGCAACTACATACATTTTTTTCGTTCATGTATATTATTTAAATTGCTTTAATAACTACATATTTTCATTAATGTATTTTGCACCTATTTATATATAAAGCTTGTTTATTTTCAATTATTCTTACAATAATATTTGCGCAATTTTTATTGTTAATTTTTTCTATCTTTGCTAATGAGAGTCCCGCAACGCCGCCCGAACAACGCCGTACCCCCGCACCCCGCACCTCCGCCGTTCGTCTCACACAATTAACATGATATCGCTTTATTGAAATGCTCTTTGTGCTGTTGTAGCGTTGCGAATCAACTGCGAGCGTCGCTGCTGCGTTGATGTTCCGCGCCAATGAGTCCGCCATTTCAAATGCAGCCAATTTATTTCGCGCGCCGGAGGAAAAATGCGAACCAAACTCATTTTAATTAAAACTGTTCACATTCTCTGTATCGAATAGTTTTCTTTTTCTAGTATTCATGACCCAGTTTAGAACAAATTCGAATTAAATTAAACTTGTATATTTTTATAAACTCCATATAATTATTTGCTCATTTGCAGGGAAATTAGAACTAAAATGCTGATAAGTTTTCGATGTTGTGATGACGGAATTCCGACTCAGTGAGTACTTTAATTAAAAGTCGTTTGGAAGTTTCTATCACCTTTTGTTTGTTCAATTTGAAACTTTGTTAAATATTGTTTGTAAAATATATTTTTTTCAGCCTTTGTAGAAACAGGTATATAAATACTGGCCAAGTGCGAGTCGGACTCGTGCACCGAGGGTTCCATACAAGCCAATATGATGTATGGAATTACTCCTTTATGTGTGCAATAAAACTTTGCTTCATGCCTTTGAAGATTGTAGGTGGACTGGAAGTATCCTTTATGTTTTAATTCCCTTACGAGTAGCTGCGAGTTTCAAAATGCAGCTTAAATTGTTGTTTCTTTTGACTGCGTTAATAAAGAAGTTGGATTTTTTTACAGCTTAAAAGCATTGTATACCTGTGTATTTTTTATGAATTTCAATTTAAAATACCTACATGTTTATGAGGAAAGGGATAGTTAGTTCAAAATTGTAATGTGTTAATGTTTTATAAGATGTCACTATAAAGTACTTTTAAAATAAGCCGATTTTTATACCAAATTTCATGATTCTGAGTTCACGAGAATTACCTTGTAGGTTTTTATTCCCTTTCGTAAGGCTCCGAATTTCAAAATATGCGCCTTAAATTGCTGTAACTTTTGATTGCGTTGACTTAGAAGTTTTGATTTCACAGCTCCAAGGGACAGTAGACCTGAGTATTTGATAACTAATCTAAATCTGCTCACTTAACTGTTCAAAACTCAAGTCATTACTTTGTGTTAGGTTATTAATAAAAGTAGTTCATATAAGACTGCCTCGGTGGCGTAGTTATACTACGGTACGGTTACAAAGCTGAGGTCTCGGGTTTGAATCCCAGGTAGGGCAAAGTGATATTGGATTTCTATTCAGTATCAGCCCAGAGTCAGGAATTTGTGCCCGATATGGCGATAGGCTCGCCACCTATCACATTGTGGGTCGGAACATACAAGGCAAAATGTGAGTGTCCTGGCACCTCTGCCTACCCCTTCTGGGAACAAGGTGTGAGTTTATGTATGTATGTATGTTAATATAAGTTAGACAAAAACACTAATGATAAATGTTGATATTTTTCAATTAAATATAAACAAAGTTTTAATGCCCTTAATATTTCCAAAGTTGAACATGTATAATCTATATTTCAATATTTTTAACTTTTAAGTCAAACGTAGTCGAGTATAGCACATCATTTGATTTGCGTAATGTTATTGTAAGCAGCGGAAATATACTGCGTCGTTATCCACATTACGTGAACGTATGTGTGTGTGTGAGTGTATGTGATGCGTGTGTGCGCGACTGTGTGTGTGCGCGTTAATGATAAAGAATCACACAATCAAATAACAAGGTCTTACAAAAAAGTAAATATTGAAAAAGTTTTATCCAGGCCAAAACACATCGGTGCCATTACGGCGCCGGCGAAATTCAAAATGGGCTCAGAGGTCGTTCAATAAATAAGCGTAAACGCCCGGTAGCACCTTGCGCACGGCAACTTTTCTCATTTCCCTGCCGCGCTCACTACGGAGAACAGTATGGCAACTGCTACTCGATCCTGCTTCCAGGACATTGTTATCCTAACACTGTATTACTACTACAAAACTCTAATGGTAATCGGTAGTATTACTGAACAGTACATCTCTGCAAGCTGTAGTCCCTACTACAACTAGAAGTGTTTCAAAATATAAATGATACGACTCGACGATGACAATATTACTCTGTGAGGAAAATCTGAAGTGGAATAACAGCTTTACTTTAAGGCTTTCGGAATCTTAACAAACTCTTTCCTCCTTAGCTTAAACTACAAATTCAAAAATCTATTGAACTTAAAATAAAATGTTGTTATTCTTTTATAGCTAACTCTGAACGTCCTATAGACTAGAAAGTATATAATTTTATTAGCGCGCCGGCTGTTGCGCCGCCCGATAAAAATGTATAGCAGTGGAGCAATAAAATCTGTCCCACTACAAGTGTTCGGGAGCGTCCGCCGCCGACCGTACTCGCGCGTACCCGGGCACACAGCACGCTTTATAATATACACGCAGCTATTTACATCTTAACTAATACTAGCAGTTAGCAGTATTCATATGTAGGAAGTAATTGGTACCCAATAGTTTGTGTTTGTAATTGACTGAAAAGAGATCACTCAGAGCATTATTTAGAATTCACAGCGCCATGAACAATGTGAACAATAATAATAAATAAAATAATGCATTTTTTAAATGTTGCATTATTTTACATATACACAAAAAGACTGCTTAATGAATATTGACTTTTACATACTATAAGTCAAAGCTATATAAGAAGACACAGTAAGACTACTTTACTCTTTCTTTATAACGATACTCTGAAAACAAAGCTAATGATTAAATATAGTGCGTAATAAAGACAGATAAAAGACAAAGTAGAAATATACCTATATGAGTAAATAAATGTGATTGCTGCAGTACTGTACCCTCTGTACACGGGACGCACATCGGCTGGCGAATGGCGGCGAGCTGGCTCCGCGGCCAGGAGAGATAGGAAGTCGTTAAGAAGACTTGTGAAGCTGCCCTTTGTTGGCGGTCGCCGCCCGGCTGCCGGCGGATAATCGCGTCACCGCCGCCACGAGCCGCCACGCGCCGCATTGTGTCCGCTACAGCCCAAACCCGCAAACACCCACCTTTATTAACCGAATTCTCGCCGTGCCGGCCGGCTTATATGCACACAATATACACCACTACACTTTTCGCCTTTATATATTTGGGCTATGATTCTACGGTGCCAAATGGGACGTGCAAGATTAGAAGTTACTTTTCACGTCTTCACGGATTTGACATTATAAACTCCTACTGATAAATCATAAATTATTGCAAATATGTTCTATTATCTCTATCATCTCCTTCCATTAACGTTGTACTAGTAAAAGGATCCCTTACATATTTTCATACAAGGTATGCCACAAAGTCCACTAAACCAGGCCAACACCGATGCCTATTGTTGTATGTATCAGCCCATATACGTCCGACTGCAGGGCACGGGCCTACTCTATAATCGAGAGTACGATTGAGAGTGGTTAGGCCATATAGTCCACCGCGCTGGCCTAGTGCGGGTTGGCGGACTTACATACCATAGAAATTCTTAAGAATCGCTATGGTATGCAGGTTTCCTCACGATGTTTTCCTTCACCGTTTTAGTGCGTGGTGATTGACTATCAATACACACATGACTCCGAAAAGTCAGAGGTGTGCTCTGGGATTCGAATCCGCGACCACCGAGAACATGTTGGCAGCCGCGTCTAGTCCGTTTACCAACAGGCCACCACGCACTACATTGCCTTGATGCCTATTGTTAATGTGAAAAAAAAAAATACAAAGAAAATATAACACACAAGCATTCACGAAGTAACAGTGGAGTTTGTTAATTGCGCGAGTGACCTGATGAACTGAATGTTGGCGGAGACTTGGAGTGATTTACGGAATTTGCATAAAACGTAATTACTGAAACGTGACTGGCGAATACTCTGGGCGGAAACAAAACCTCTCCGCCCTGACTCAGCTACACACTGTATTAAACTTGTATTTGGCGAACCATAGAGTGACCACATGAGAACCATGCTCACCATTATGATAAAAAAATTTATTGACAGACAAAAATATTTGGTTAACAAAAAATCAAGTATCATTTATGAGCACGATGCGCAAATCAAACTGTAAGCACTTTCATTCGACATGCGAGTACGTTAATCTGAGCGAGATGTTGTCATAAACGAGTCGCAGGATCTTGTCACTGCGCCACGCCGGCCACTATTCAAGCGCACTGAATGGAGCTCGAAATAAATGTATAAACAAAAATGTGAGACGGGCGCCATCACAGTGATTACTCGAGTGTGGTGCATTCAAGCGATTGCTTTTAAATGCATTTCAGTCGGCACTTCCCCCAGCGTGCGAGTATTCATCTGCGTTATACTCGAAGCGTTATTTTCAGTTTCTCGTGCATTTTCTATTGAACTTTGTTTCTAATTTGCTCCATCCCCTCCGGCAGCAGCTTTTTCACTTGAAAAATAAATTGAAACTCTTAAAATTCTCGGTTCTATAGCCTTAATACGGCCGGCTTAGGATCCGCTCGTATTCGCACAGGTTATGTACCGGACTGAAATAAGGGAAACCTAAACATTTAATTCTGTTACAAGCACATACCGTGTAGAGTCGAGAGGTAAATTATGCCTGGCTTCTATATTAAACGTATAAAACAGCGGTACATTAATATTTTGGACACAATCGATTCATTTCTCCTGTTAAATTAACCGCACCCCATTCTGTGGACATAAATCAGAGTTATTTATTAGTGTAAAATTTAATTAAAATTTTAGATATAATAATGAAAAAAAAACAACAAAATGAGGAAAGGCGCTCATTAAGTCTCCTGGAGCGGCCAGCGGTGCGGGGCGCGGCGGTGTGCGGTGCGGGGTGCGGGGGTGCGGGGTGCACAGACTCCGCACAATTAATCCTGTGACTGGATTGTGTGGGCGCGATGTTGTCTCGTGACATGTTTTTCAGCTCTAATATCTGTCGTCGCATTCTCGGCGTCTTTCATTTAAATATTTTTATTCTGTGTACGTTGTAAGAGCGCTCCGTACCATTTTGTTACAAACTAAATTTCTCCTTCAAAGAGATTACTTTGAAGTAAAACGCGGCCCGTTTCAAAGATAACCTTTAGAAGTACAAACAAGTCTAGCAAATTTTCCTTTCTAAGTAATCTAACTTGATAGCCATGATGTGAGAACTCAGAGCCATTCATCATTTTCTTTAAGAATTTATTATAACAATGTAATATATTTGTAATCCCACTCATTTCATAAATCTGATAATAATTTGTAAGGAAGTTTTATAGATATGTTATTTTATACGGTGTATCTAAAAATAGCGAACATTTTTTTTTAATTTTAAGTGGAGTTGGGTAGTAATTGCACCTACATGAAGCGGAACCAAAATGAGTTGAACCTGGTGGTAGGTCTCTCATATGTGAGAGGCCATCTGGGTAGGTACCACCGCAATGTCTATTTCTCCCGTGAAACAACACTGCTTAAATGCACTGTTGTGTTTCGGATTGAAGGACATTGTAGCCAGAGTAACTACTGGACATATTGAGACGTAACATTTAATGTCTCAGGATGGCGAGCGCAGTGGAATGTTGCTACTGTTATGAGCGGTCGTATCGCTTACCATCAGGCGAACGGCTTGCTCGTCTCGCCATTCAATGCAATAAAAAAAAAGAGTTTTAATATTACAAGTAAAATATTTATTTTATAATGTTTTCTTAAGTTTACGCAAATGATATACACAGAAATAAAACTATTATTTACGGATTTAATCGCGAATTTGGTGTACTTTAAAAAAAAAATAACATCCCGGCGTTTTGATTACTTTACAGCTTTCGTGAGTTTAAATTTTCAAATGAAACCAAATCCGCGATAAAATCCTTAAATAATAGTTTTATTTCAAAATATTTTTTTAGTTTATTACTGCTAAAGTTGAAACATAAAACGAGCAGTGATGTAATCGAGGCCGCGGTATATATTTCATCATTTCAACCGCAAATGACATAAATTTCAATAAAAGCTGATCAAAGTAGAAGTCTGAAAGAAGCGAGCGAGAAATGAACATAAATTTGACGAGCGAATCAAAAGGCTCCGGCGGAGAGAAGGGACAGCTGCGTGCCGCCGCACTACGCGCCGCGCCGCCTCTAAATCAAGTTAAGTCTTTTTTCGGTCTTTCACATAAAATATCTTGTGTATTTCTTGTTTATTTTAATCTTGTCTCATATATCATATGTCATCATATTACATAATGGACTATTTATTTCTAAATCTTTAAAATACAAATATTAATCTTGTTGATATTACATTCCAAACAAAGTATTTACCGATAAGAGCCTTCTTGAAACCGGATATAAACAGGCAAAACCCTAGGTGTGCCACACTTGGGTCACTATGTCGAGATTTCAATAATTACGCCCAAGGGTCATATAGGCAAGGAAGAATATGATGGTACAAGCAATCATGTTTTCAGCTTTTAGTGCTGTTGCGGTTATAAATAGCGATACTTATAGTACATACACGTAATATATTAATTGTATATTCCCCAACAAAAAAGCTTAGTAATACAGGTACAGTCGAGTGAAACTCTATTAGGTGAGCATTACGTGTTTGGTCAACTGTGCCATATTAGGTATCCCATTAGTATACGTTATTATAATATGTTTGTTTGTGGCGGTCACGGCGCCCACGCCTCGGGCGAGTGAGGGGTGGCGGGGCGCGCGAGGGGCCAGGGAGGGAGGGGGGGCCGTGATAGCGGTCCTCGCACGACGGACATTGTGTCTTCGGACAGACGGACAGTGTTATTATTTGACGTCTTGTGAGATGTACCGCCGCCTTATCAACAAATAACATCTGTTCTCTTATATTTGGCGAGAACACCAGCACCGACGGAACTCACACTCAAATATATTGAGAATTGAGGCAAGGGGACAAATAGCTGACGTTACGTTTTTTACTCAGTGTGCAATTGATTCACCTCTTCTCTCTAAAATGTATTTAAATGTGCCTGTAAAGAAAATAGGAAACCTAGTCCTTTATATATACCATTGACCATTACCAAATATAGAAAACAATCATTTTTCTTAAGAGCTGCTAATTCCTTTAGTAAACTGTCGAACAATCATGAACCTTAAATACTACTCTAAGATAGTAAAGCGAACTTTATCCAAAAACTGGTTTGAGGCAGTTCAATAGATATAATTTTGTTCTAAGTTTAATTCTAGTAATAAGCTACGTATCGGAAATAAAACAATTAATTATTTTGAACGAATCTATATTCGTTTAGTAATTAATTATTGCTATCACGACGCGTTATAATTAACGGATTAACGATTTATCTCAATATCTACGATAACTTTTACTTATTTTTTATTGCCATGTAGGCAGACGAGCTAGCGGCCCACACAATGGTAAGCGGCTACCGCTGTTCATGGACATCCGTAGTGCCAGGGGACCAGCACAACAAAGTCGCTGCCCACCTCGAGGAGAGTACTCTCTTTAACCCTCGTTTGACGACAGACAGGTCATAGCGCTGAAGAAACACCGATGCAGGGAGAAACTAACTTTCACTTTTACAGTAAACACGTGTTTGTCAATGTTTCACTGCCGGCTGCTAGGTGTTGAATGCCTTGCATACGGTTCGGAGTCGCTTTATATTGCAAACTGTCATACCCCACCCTTACTCCGACTGTGGGTAGTGAAATAGAATCACAATCGGGTTTTCTTTAATAAAATTACTTCTACAACTACCCGTAGATTGCTGAAACCTTGTTTACCATTGTTTAAACAATCCTGTTTAACATTTTGACTTCACATAAAATCACCCCGAAATATACGTATAAATGTAAAAAAAAAAGTTAATTGTTATTTAAATATGGTATGGTATTATCTAGATAACAGGGAACTGCTTGCGTTTCGAATAAAATAAAATAAAAAGTAAAATAACAAACTCAGCTTATTACTGTGCTGTTTCAATATTACTGCGATGTTTGTTAAGATTCCGATGTTTTAGTACGTAATTGGAATGAATTGGAACTGTTCTATAGTAATGCGCCGTAAAAAAGCAACATTTACATATCGATTTCCGATGAAGGAGGCGATAAAACTGAGCCTCCGAGCACCACTTAATTAATTAACTCGAATGTTCTCAAGCAGTTTCATTATTTTTATATATTTGAACTTATTGAAGCGGCAGGATTGCGAACAAACAAACAAGGAGTATTGATACTTTGAGATATGAGAGCGGCTCGACCTCTTTTGATTTCTCCTTACTGTGCGATTTCTAGGTCTCGTGATTTTTTGCCCTGGCACCTCTGCCTACCCCTTCTGGGAACAAGGCGTGGGTTTATGTATGTATGTGATTTTTTGCTTTTCATATTTTTTTTTATACATCATAAACTCAATTTTAATTCCTCGTTGTCCACTAGTAGGAAGGTACTCTCACGTAGTGGGTAATAGTAAAACACAAACATCGCACGACAATCCAGTTCGTAACTTCTACCTTGAAGTTTCAATTACATAAGTGAATGATCTAGTTCATCGCACATTTGGCACAAAGAAAATTTTCGGGTGTCGATAGATTTCCCAATATGGAAATATATAATATATTCTTTTTTCAGACCAATTGAAGAACTTAACATGGATTTTATTAGTCCTTGGATTAAATTAGTTTATTTATGTAAATTTGTATGCTTTTCACTTATCACCAAACTAAGAAGCCTTTGTCTATCAGTAAATAGTTATGGGCTAATGATGATATTACGACTAAGCATGGACATGGAATGTGAATTCCGCCCACTCACACTAAGGTAGCGTGGTAGACTTCAGTCTAAACCATCTCAATAGATCACTTTATTATAGCGATTGCTCATGCTCTGCATTTGGCAATTATCAGCTGATAAAGCAATAATTGAATCCCATCAAAAACATCCTGTAAAAAAATTCCAAGTCTCGCAGCTCAGGTTTTCTACCGCAAAAAGTTGTCAGATGCATGTAATACCAAGTCGATTAATTTATTTAGTCCTTAAGGGACCTTCTATATAAAGTTATTACCATATCAATCTTAAAAATTCTTTACGATTTAAATAAATGGATCGACTTGGCCATCGCATGAAAACATAATGTATCGTACAATTTATACATAATGCTGCTGGCCAAGTCGATCTATTTATTTAAATCGTAAAGAATTTTTAAGATTGATATGGTAATAACTAACGTAATAACTTTATATAGAAGGTCCCTTAAGGACTAAATAAATTAATCGACTTGGTATTACATGCATCTGACAACTTTTTGCGGTAGAAAACCTGAGCTGCGAGACTTGGAATTTTTTTACAGGATGTTTTTGATGGGATCTCACGTCTTTTTGTAGTCCTACTTTTTTCCTTTTCGGTACTTCTTACTTCTAGAATATCACTAACGATTTTTCTTAAAGCCTCTGTCTTATGGATTTTTCTTATTTTTGTAGGTATCAATTTATCACAAATATAGCGGATTTGATTATTAATGTTCTTTCTTTGATTGTAATTGATATTTTCGAGCTATTTAGTCTATTTATTTGCAAGGGCATGTGACATGCTGAATACACCATTTCCTTCTCTATATCCCCTCCTGTTATGCCTCATATATATAGATATCTATCTACAACTATTATTCCATTATATACGGGTACAATGATTCATTAACTGCAAATGTAACTTTATAATCCTATACATTTATATGGGATTACAAAGTTATCCGCACCGCCGCTCATGCCCGTCAAGGTTAAAATAGTAATACAAATTGCCCTTAGTGCGACCGAAATGGCCATATTTAACGGATTTCTAATGCATCCAAACGCGCCACGTCATGTCAACTACTAGTTGACAGTTGGTCTATCTAGAAAACTAGACACAAATTATGAAATGTTTGAATTTCCCCTTACTTTAGACACTAAACACTAATTATATTCTAAATTTGAAGGTTCTATGTCTGCTAGAAGTGCCTTAGACTTTTGATGATCGGTCAGTCAGTCAGTGAGTGACAAAATTAAGAAAGTTTGACTAGTTACAATTCTTAAAGTACTGGTTCAAATTGAATGAAATTTTAAATATACCGTGTTTACACAATGCCTGCTTAGTAACTGAAAATTCAGGCTTCATGCTTTAGCCACAACGAAGTTATAGGGGGTTGAAAATGGTCTGAATTGCTTCGAGAAAAGGATGTTACGGCCTATAGCTCGACTTGGAAGGGGGGCTCGGCCGCGCCCCCAGATCAAACTACAGTTAAAATTCTTTTAGTATAAAATCCATTTGCCTTCACTGCCGCGGAAATGTAAGGATATCCGCAACCGCAAAACAAATTGCTTTCTTATATTTAAACTTTTAAATGCTATGGTTTCCCCTCTGAGCTTTTAAGCTGCGTCGTTTGACCGCAAAGCTCGCATACCAGCCGGATTATACACAGTATACGGCGAGTTACAAAGAACTTGTCACGCGTTCGCGGGCGACACGACGCTTCTGGAACGTTCTACAAATATTACTTTATGATTTTCCGACTCACAGCCCGGTTGTCGTGAATCGTTGAGGGAAACTACTAATCCTAGGCAAATCGTGTGTGTTAATACGCAAAACCCACGTAAGGCGGCTCAAAAAACACTACATCGTGTTGCAGCTTATGGACAATGTTCGAGGCATCTAGATAAATAGCATTATGAGAAACACATGAAGAGTTATATTCGTTTTAAAATGGAAGTAGTTAACAGAAAATGTATACTAAACAATCTGCTCACAATTAGAGGGATAAAAAACACAAACAAGCCGCATTGTGATTTTACATAACTATAAAAAAAGAAGTCCGGTGGTGTCGCTGAGGTAGTTTCTTGCGCCGTTTCTTCAACACAGCTACAACACCTTCCGAAGAGGTTGTAGTAGAATTTTGCTGTTAAAAAGATCTTTTGAAAAAAAGAAGACTATTTGAAAGAAGCATATTTTGATTTTGATTTGATTTGATTATGAACAAAAATATACATTACAAATTTCTATCTGAATCAGGAACATAAAAAAAATATTTAATTTTGCCATTGTTTGTGTTTGTCATACCGTGTAACATAGCAATATCTTTCCTCATCTTTTGTGTCTTTTTATATATTTCTTTTCTTTTCTCATTTTGTTAGTGCAAATAAATAGTAAATAAAAAAAGTATAAATATTGTATATTATAAAACTATTAGTTTTATTTAATTAAAATCACGTCTATATATATTTGACGAGCCGCTGCGACAGGTAACCGGTTTCGAAACATCTGGCGGCCGTTACGGCTCACTTCACTTCGTCTCGATCAGCTGCTCAGAACGGTTGAAACGTACAAATACAATAATTATATTAACTCTTAAAGATCTAAGTGTTTAAGTGTCGTTCCCATACTTGGGTAAGTTGTGCAATCATCCTTTTATTAATTTAGAATTAGTATTACTGTAACTTGTACTTGTATACTTGTACAAGGAGTTTAAAGGTTCGTAGTTATTGTACATAATTGATTACCGACATTGGTTCAAATGTTTAAACTTTTCCATGTTTATATTTGATTTTACTTTTTTGTTATTTGTATTATAGTTTTATAGTTTGTGGTGGATTTTTGGTATACCTTAAGTTGTGGATTATTATTTAGTTATGCTGTTTTACTGCTATAGCTTATGTATATAGCTTATGTGTTGATTATTATTTTGTTAATTTACACTTTTGCAAGTATCTCCGTATTCTGGTTTATATAAACCGACATTACCCTGTAAGCTTCTTCGCTCTTGGGAAAACGAGTTGTGCAAATCTAGGGAAGATTTGCCACCTACCCTAAATTCCGCCTTACTACTAAGGGACCTTCTTAATCGGGTACCATCACGATTCCAGGAACACCTTGCGGGTTAAAATCCCCCTTTCTTGCTACGCGACGTCTTGGATTGATATAAAGGTGCATCTACAACGGAGCGCCGAAACCAATGCTACAATCGTCATCGGTGACCAGACCGCCGACGAGAGAAGATCAGTTGGGATCGCGGGTTACACGTGAAGACGGCGGAATCGGGGAAGTGGTAGTGCTGGATTGGGAAGGCGACAGAGTGGTGTGTGTAGTGGACTAGGCAGGACTGACGGACTCTAGCTCTTAATTAAAATAATCTGTGTCCTTAGACAGTTTTGTTTTATTTTATTTTTTGTCCACGCTCTGACAACGTGACAACCGTAAATAAATGATTGTCATTAATTTGCATCGATAATATTTACATAAATGAAAATCTACCAAGTAACTAGTTTGGTAAAATTTATTTGTCCATTAATACCAATTCGACTATCCCCATATAATACAGAATCAATCCTGAAAGCTTTTCATCTCTGGCAAATTAGCCCTGGGATACAAAAGCTCTACGTCGCTGAAGCTGTTTCATTTCATCAAATTATTTGGGCATTGTTAGC
The DNA here is from genome assembly GCA_023078785.2 of Hyles euphorbiae. NCBI lineage: Eukaryota > Metazoa > Arthropoda > Insecta > Lepidoptera > Sphingidae > Hyles > Hyles euphorbiae. The sequence goes on along the minus strand of CM041033.1, from coordinate 150,080 downwards.
TCGGGACACTGGACAGCGTTACGTGTAAGTAGCGGCGCGGTGACGGCTCGCAGTCGGCTCGGTAATGGGATCCCGCGGAACTCGCCGAGAATCGTATTAGAGGCGACGCGGCCGGCCTCGCCCCCACTTGTTAACAAAGAGAACGAACTGATGAGTCCCGCTCATTTGCCGGGGATTCTCGCCTTGTGTTTACGATCTGCACCTTTTGTGCCCTTATTCCGAGAAAATTACATTCTTACACAAAGCACTGGCCTTTCTTCTTGTATTAATATAATAATGTTACTTCATTTATAGTTAATTATTTACTTTTCCTTTTAATAATATTTGGAATATAAAAATATGTACCTAATTACATACGTATTCCTGAAGTAGAGAGAAAAAGTCACTATGTAGTGCCCTGATAACTTGCTAAGACGATACCAGACTGTAATATGATCTTTAGCTAGTTATTTCACCCGACTGAGTGTTAAAAAAACATAAATCCTATTAGTCAACCTTTGCTTTGAACTTTACTTTTCACTTCACATGTACAATAAGAAAAATATGTATCACTTTAACACTTTCAGCGAATAACTGTTATTGAAACAGTTGTTCATATATAAAAACTTTTGTTGCGAAAACATTAAGACAAGACGCGGCGCTCGTACAATGTTGTTTAGTTTTAATTATATTTCTGACTGCGGATATCGCTCTAGACTCACACACACACACACACACGCTATGCTCCGCTATAATTGTATCACACGCTCACACCCACACACAAGAGGTATCATCGTCATTGCTTAAGCTGCTGTTTGCAACGGATACCACAATTTTGTTACATGCATTGTACTGTGCAGATATGTGTATGTTAAGCACTATAATATTGTACACCTGACAAATCTCCCTGAAACACCTGCTGTTTACAATATACGAGTAATGTATTTTTGTGTCTCAGTATACTCAGCCTGAAACATATTCGCATTATTACGATTTCAGTTAATTCGCTTGCCAATTTTGGTAAAGGTCGTGTTATGGACAAAAAGTATCAGACTTAACAGTTTCCGTGGTGCAGTTGGTTAGACGCTGACTGTGAGACGACAGGCCGCGGGTTCGATCCCCGTACTGACAAAAATGTTTGAGTGGTCCTTTTATATTTGTATCGAGTCTGGGTGTTGTGTGAGACCGCAAAGTATATCATAGTTTCTAATACCTACGACATAAAACTAACAGTGGGTCAGTCAGAGCAATGTGACGGTTGGGTGTATTTATTTATTTTCAAGCACAAAATGCACACATATGTGTATATTGTTGGACATAGAAAATAATTCAATGATTTCATGGTCCATAGCTCTTACTTGAAGCCACAGGCTAGATCGCAATACTACGATATCGGTACGCAAATACACCATACGCAATGTGAATGAGCACGCGACACTGGCAGTATACAGTTAATGGCATCCATGAACACCGACAAACACAAGGGACTCGTACGTGTTTCGAGTTGGGAACGTAGAAGAACGGGTGGAATACGCAACTATCATTAATCTCGTTGAGCAACCTCATGCGGTTGCCAGCGCGCTTCATTGTTTTGTACCATAGTTATGTAACTGGATATTAGTTATATTTATGTTTAAATATATCGGTTATCGCGTGTTCGCGATACTCACTACAATATGGTTTATTTTTTGAGTACGCAAGCAGTCTTTATTAAGCGACGCAACGCTGACAATTTACTTTAAAAATATTTTGATATACCTCTTAATTCTCGTCTGCATAAAGCCCTGGTCTGTCGAAGCTACGCACAGCGTTGTGTTGCGCGGAATGCGGTGTCAAACTCGGTTTTGTATGAAAAACATTGACATTGACATGACGTCCCGCCGCAGTATGCGTCAGCCAGCGTCTGCGGTGAGGGGTCAACCGAGTGACGGGTAGACTGGTCTTTTCTGCTGTCACAGTATGCGTCGGTGTAGGGGGGCAAGTGCGGTGAAGCGCGGGGCGGATACAACGCACAACGTGCCGTCATTCTCATCATTTCGTCGCGGTAAGCGTATTTGCGCAATGGATTTATTTGAGGACAATATTTTTATCAATTTTCGTTTGGTTTAAACTTTTGTTTAGGCTGTGGCGAGTATATCGACTATGTGCTGCCGCACAGTACGTTTAAATACAGTTCACGTACGTTCCCAATGACAATGGCGCAATATTACACCACGTAGGAATAAAACTTTAAAACCTTGCTTTGGTAAAAAAAATACAATTAAAAAGTAAAAATAATTAATATTTAATAAGTACAAGATTATAAAACGGAGTCCATTACATTTATTTTATTGTTATAAAAATGGCGAACGGAACTGTATGTTAATTGTTCTAAGTACCTAGTACCCCATGTTTTTAACAAAATAAAGCAACGGAATTATTTCCCAACTGATCAGGGTACAATTGGAGACGATTTATTAATAGGTATCTATATGCATTCAGTCTTTATCCCTATTCGCAGGGCACTTTATCAGCCCATATACGTCCCACTGCAGAGCACGGATCTCCTCTACAATCGAGAGTACGATTGAGAGTGGTTAGGCCATACTATAGTCCACTACGCTAGCTGGCCTTATCCCTATATTTGCATAGAAAGAAATACAAACAACAAACCCAATAAAAACATCAGTCGTTTAAGTGCACCCGTTTTTTATATGATCCCGAAAAAGTAGCTACAAAAAATCGTATGATGAGTTTTGTATCAGTCCATATACATATGTACTTTCGTTTTATAATGGTTGTAAATTATCGTCGTAGTTATTTACAAAATCCACCTGCAAGATATAATAAACTATCGCCGTTCAACACAATTAGCACCACTCTCCTAGCACCTGGAGTGCATCATGGTGCAATCTTAAATATGTAGTTCCTCAACGTAGTATCAAGTTCTGTGTTTTTCCCTTTTTTCCATTCCCATTCCATTAAAACCCCCTCTATATTTATTGTTATTTGTGCTACTTACACCTACACATATATATTTTGAGCTCTGTGTTATGAATTCTGTTAAATACTAAAATAAAATTATTATTGTAAAAAGTGTCCATCAGTATTGTTCCAGGTTTTGCTTGTGACAATTTTATAGGAAAATAATTTAATCGTTATGGAATTTATTTTTACCCAATTACGGTACGATCGATAACAATAATATAAGAAAGGGTATCTACATAAATCCAGTGAAATTTAATTTGATCTGACAATAAGTTGTATAGCCGCAAAAATTGTATTCAGCAGACGCGTATTTCATTAGAATGATACGAACCACTTTTATCACGTATCAATATTGCGAAAATTTTCTCGTAAACATATATACCCAATAAATTTAAAATGACGCACAAACATTTTTTTTTGAGAAATTATATATATTTTCGAACATAAATGATTGTTATTTGTTGTCATGGAAATTCAAGAAAACTTCAATGTGAAATTGCCATAGTAACGTTAGTTGTCAATGAACGGTTCTCCCATTGGTCAACGGTTTTACGCACAGAGTAAAACCTATATGTGAACCACCTTTTTTGTTGTTATGTGAACTACGTTGCATGACGTCATGACGTTGCCGCTTACCACAGTGCCGCGCGTATCCTTCGACGGACCAGGCCTTAATATAGCGAGGAGTAAAAGGTCTCCTTAGACGATCTCTACAAAATTACTGCAGGTTACATAAATGTATGAAGGAAAACGTTGTAATTATGATTCATGTTTGTTGTAATTCCCGCCCAGTCCAGCGTTCTGCTGGAATTATCATAAAGCGCTTGCAAAGAAACAGACATCGCCTGTGTTTGCATAACGTTATGATGCCGATGTTATGCAGATTCCGTCGCTTCTTGTTGTGTTTGCTCTTCGATATCGCTGTGGTATTGCTGGTATTCTAGATGTGCTAAGTAAATGTTTAAGAAAAACATGAAAATTTCTTCTCGTGTAAACCATATTTATAAATTATGTGCATGTTTTCATTTTATGTTGTGTTTTCGTGAGTTATACTAGTCATAATCATACATGACTTGTCTCTATGTAAAACTGCGCATAGGTGAGTCGCGTTTCAAAAAACTTACTGGTACTGGCATAAATGTGTCAACCCATGAAATCCTTGGCACTGATATAAAAATAATACGATTGCATTCCCTGCTTCCGTTGGGTAAGTAGTTGAATGCCGGTGCAATGTGAGTATGGTTGGCGAGTGCTTGCACGTGCCGGCGTTTTCAATCCACTGGAGTCGTGCGAGTGCTGCCGATACACTTTACCAATCCGCGGCACGTGAGCGCTGCACCGACTCGCACCACATGCTTCAGGCTTGTGCATTCCACTCGCGCCACACCACCATCACATCTGTCGCGCGTTGTCATTCCGCGCACACTCGGCCCCACATCTCATCAATATCCAGAAAGAATTGAACATCTCCCGCTATCTGCATTAAGCATGTATTCTGTTACGTCACACACACCGCACCACTCACGTAACTCATTCGCGCTCGCAATAGAAATATATTCCTGCGCTGCCATAAAGAGCATTCAGATTAGATCTCAGTTGCATCACTAAAATTTATTACGTAATGCAGTTTTATCGATGTCTCGCAGTATTATAATTTGTTATATATTTCTGGAATAATTTTATTGACCTTAAATAGTAACGGATGGTTTTATTCTACTGGTGCCACAGTACTGAATGAGTGGAGAATCGGCAGTGAATGTTCAAGACTACTATTTAGATATACTATTTCTAAACCACCTAACGTTCAACCCAAAAATTATAATCGTTGTTAATATTATGGATCATATCCAGGAATGGAACTGACAATAACATGTTCAGCTTGTCAATGTGTCATGTGTCGTGTTGTGTGGTTGGCAACAGGTACACTTCTCTATCAATGTCTGGGAAGGCAGCTCTCCAAACAGATTCGTATTTAATATTTTCTTATTGCATAAACCGCGGTCTATGTGCCGACACACGAGCGCCACCGGGCTCACCACGCTCCAGTAAACATCATCCTTGAAGTACAATAAATCTATCTTTTTGCTGTAAAACCTACTGTTTCCTCGCATTATTCATTGCGCGTATTTTTTAACAGTAGATATAATTTAATAATATTAAAGAAGTGTTATTTGTAGAGTTCACTATTCGGTATAGGTTATTTAAAGGAAACACAGTTTGATTTCCGACAGACACACTATTCGTACGGCGCACCAGCAGCAAGTGTCCGGTGAGTGCAGGCACTGCACTCCCCGCACCCCTGCCACTACCGCTCGCCCCGCCAGTAGATGTGTCATCATTTACTTATATGTTACATCTACCTTTTACAAAATTTAAAAAAGTAGAATTAGTTTTTATAATCAAATACAAATTAGTTTATCAAAACAATCATCGAACAATATTAAATTCAAACGCTATGTATGTTATATAATATTAAACACATCACTTATTTATTTTCGTCACTTGCTTCGTCATCGGTGGTGTCGTTATTTGAAGAATTATCATCACCATTTGTGCAGACTACTCACTTTCCTTCAACCCTCTTGGAATGTACTATATTTCTACGTAACCGTTCTTATAATATTTTATTTTATTTATTTTCTTTTATTCGGAAAACAAACAGTTATATACCTAGGTAATATACAATATTAAAATTACAATTAACAATTAACATGTTTTCACACTTATAAAGCTTATTACTACTATATGGTCGACAACTTGTTTTTCTTCACTGTATATTTAACATATACCTTCTCTCCAATATCAATATTAGATTCCGTTGCTTGCCTCTTTCTATCTGTGTATTCTTTTCCTTATTTTTCGTTAGAGTATCCCTGTCTCTTGCTTCTAGGTCAGTAAACTAAACATCAAAACGGAAGGCAACTTATCTCTAAACTGACGCCCGTAGTTGTTTCAATATATCACGGTTCTGCTTCTCAACTTTCCCATTTTGTTGAGGCCAATAAGGAATGCTATATGTCCAACCGAATTCCAAATTCTTTGCAACAACTTCAAGTAGTTAGAAAGTTTAAAAGTATAAAAGTTAGAAAGTTTAACCTCAACATAATGGGATAACAATAATTTTATTCTCACGTACTAGTAAATTGCCTTGAGAACAAAGTTCCTGCACAAAAGACCTTATAAGCATTACCACTCTGGTCCCAGCTGTTGTTATATATTCCGTTTCTGACTAACTTTAGCTCTAAAGCTCCCTCACAAACTATCCTTGACCCATGCAAGGTAACTGCTATAGGGCGATATTGGTCAACAACTAAGTTTAAATAATTATCACCATCGAAAGCTGTGGTGACTTATCACGTTTGTTTGTGAGACCGACAAGTCTCCCGCAGTTCCTGACACCCACGACACAAGACCCGATCCCAGCGTGGGGTCAGGACCATGTATGTGACTGTTATGTGTTGTATATTTGTTACAGACAGCTTTGAAATTATTTTTATTTTATTTATTTAAACACTTTGTACAAATTAATAGTACAGGCGGATTTAATGCCTAAGGGCAATGTATAATTATATGACTGTTAGCGCAAACCCAGCGATCCATTTTTTGCACCCGACTTAGAGTCAGATCCAAATATTACCTCTAACGGCTTGTGATCACTGACAAGTTCAAAACTATCTTTCCCAAATAGGTATGTATCAAAATGTTCCACCACCCAAACCAACGCAAGAGCTTTCTCAGTCTGACAATACCGGTTCTCACGGTCTGTCAGATTTTTTATTGCTGTATGCAACAATTTGAGGCCCGTTAGTGCAATTTTGGACGAGCACAGCTCTTAAACCGACTGGACTAGCATTGGCGAAGGCTTGGGTACAGTCAAGCGGAATGAGTAGCCTAAGGTCTAAATTTGAGTCATAGCGCTTTTCGACCCCTCAAACGCCTATTTTGTTTATTGCGCCAATAAAATGATATTTACACCTTTGCTTTGTTTTAGTCTTTGAAGTTAGCGCAAAGGTTCTGTCCAAGTAGCTAAGTTAGGGATCCATTTCCTACGTAATTACTTAGCCCTAAAAAGCTTGACACTTCTCCCGTGACTTTTGGTTCTCGAAACAATTCGATTGCCTTTACATATTTGTCTAAAAGGCTTAGGTCCCTCAGAAGATAGCTGATGACCAAGAAAATCTATTTTATTTACTCGAATGCACATTTTGTATCGTTTAACAAAACTTTGTAGTCTTGTGCAAGGCTCGGCCTCATTGCTACCATAAACGACTATATCACCAATAAAGTTGGCGACTCCTGTAAAAGGCAACATGATACTTTCTAATTTATTTATTTTTTATATTTAATATTCGAGACACACGAGTTTCACAAAATGACGCGTTTGTACCTAAACAGGCAGAGATAGTCCCCGGCTACAAATGAATGTATTTTAGTATATTTGGTACACCAACAGCACAGTATACATAATATTCTTAAGAAAATTAACCATTGGTCTAATACACACGTACACGTGCCAATAACAGGCGAACACGACATTCGTTTAGACATTTATAAAATGTCGTGATATGTCTACTGTCCTCACTTAGCTCTAGCTGGTGGACAGTTTTTTTTTTCAAGTTAAGAGAAAATGATAGCATTTCTGAACTTTGGAATAAACTGTTTCATATTGTGCAAGGATAGTTCTCCATAATGATAGCTTTATTTGCTCTCCTTATGTTTACGCAGATGCGTACATCACCATCTACTTTTAAGACCGATACTAAGGGAGAGATCCAGTCAGGCTGGCCATTAATTGGCTTTATAATATCTGACTCAATAAGTTCTTAAGTTTTCTTCTTAATTTTAGACTCAAGAGGAACAGGGTCTTTACGACAAGGCTGAGCAGCTGGTTTGATTGATTTATCTTAAAAAGATATGAATCTGAGCATCTTTAAATTTTGGGAACTAATCCAACTTTTAGAAAGCCAAAGGACGTGGCAGTATAATATGTTCCTAGCAAATTCCCATTACCATCTTTAACTACATACAAGGTGGCTTCGGCTCGGGGGTAGTTGCTGCCAATTGTAATGATTCAAAAGATCCTAGTACAATTAAAGTATTACATGCATTAGCATGAATCTCTTGTTTGGAGATTTCACTTGATTTTCAACTAGGACCCTATTGTTCTTGAGAACTTGCCATGTAACATCATTTATAATATTGCATTTACGACCGGAATCTATTACCATCTCAACTTTGACACCCCCCTAGCGTACATTTAATAGTCTCGTCATTATTAATATGAAAAATATAATTTACTTCTTCAGCCTTGCCCTTAGACCTCCTACTAAACTATTAGAAGTAAAATCATTATTTTTACGCTCTTTCGCCCAAGACCTACACAGTTGGCCGAAATGACCAACAAACCCGCACTTAAGACATTTCTTAATTCGGACTGGGCAAAATTTGAAATCCCTTGGATAACAACCGTCATAACGTCCACGGGACTCGATATTTCAAGTTTTTTTTTTTTTTTAAGAATCCTCCATTATATTAACCGTTAGGTATTTACTTGATTTCGACAAACCAAAATTATTAATTTGTCGATTCACTCCTTTAGAGCGTTGGTTTTGGAAATAATTTTGTCAAGAGTCACATCATCGGTAAGGGTTAGAATTGTTTCCCTTAATTTGGCTGACTTACATTTCTCTATGACTTGAACAATCACGTGTTCGTTAGGGGCAGTGAATTGACATTTAGAGCTCTGGTGTCTAACTCTACGAGAATATTGTCATTATTTTTCCTCCACTTCCTTATTTGATGAGCCTAAACAAGTGACGCTCATAAATACCACTTTCTTTTATTTTATTTTTTTATTATTATTATTTTATTTTTATTTATTTTTTGGAGGAAAAGTATTCGTTTAGCATGTTGACAGCGACGATAAATACATCGTTGTCATTATACTAGTATTATTACTAGTAGTTTCTACATATGTACCAGGAATATTATAATATATTTCTTGTAGGGTTGACCTGCCCATATGCAAAAGCAAGGCCTTTGTCCCCTTTTACACTAGTAGTGCACACTCCCATTTTTCCGGCATAGACCAATTGAAGCTGAGTCGCTGTCACAGTCAAAAGACTCCAAAGGTGGTGTTTGCGACATATTTATGGTCTACCCAGAAGGCTGGAGTAATTTCCTTTTAGGTACCGTTCCGAATAAATCGAACTACCTCTTGATCTTATTGTATTTAACTTAAGGCCATTTAGCCTGTTCTTTATACAATGCAAGATCATTTAGGTACTGTTTGCATAAGCAAACTACCTCTGACAACAATGTTAACTTTGATTATTGGCAGAATAAAAAGAATATATTTGAACATCGATATCGAAGTAAGTAACGAATGCTACCCAATGTTCAACGTTTGCGTTTGTTAAATATTATCTACTCTGATAATGATAAACTGTGTAACTATTAACATTAGTATATTTTATACTTTTAAGGGTACAGTTTCACACTTATTCCAGTAATGTGTGCAATAATTCAAGACCACACTTGACGTCTATAATACGAATTCCCGCCAAAAAAATTTCTTCCCGCTTGTGCAAACAGTGTTGCCATATATAACGAATTAATTAATATTTTTATTATTCCCATTCGAAAAAGCTGTATATAAATAATTAATTTATTAATATTTCTGTAATCTAACACGTTTAACCAATAACAGAAAATGTGGGTAGATAATAATTAAACATAAAAATCGAAGAATGTTTCACGCTGTATCAAGTCCATTACAATATCTTGATTTAAACATTCTTACAATCATAAATAACAGCTGTTTATAGTTTATATCCAGAAAATGGTCGTATTGCTTTAAGTTTAAACATATCTTGTTAAACAAAACCCACATTCTAATCTGTCTTTGCCAATAATCAAAGCATTTAGTCATTGATGTGCTACATATTTAGGTACCAATCAAAGTAACTAAATCAGTTCCGTTTTGCAATAACAAGTGCCTTGTTATAGATGTAATTTAACAACTTAAGTCAGTTACGACGATTCAATGCCCATAAATACTTTAAAGATGCTAATAAAACGCAGAAACAATTATGTAGGGCACGAATATTAACAAAACTGATTTGCTACCGATTTACCTCTAAGCTCATGCTTAGTTTTTAAATTGTTTGGTGCATACCTTTATAACCTTAATTTGTGGATGGCAGGGTCGCCACATGTAGAGTTCACTATTCGGTATAGGTTATTTAAAGGAAACACAGTTTGATTTCCGACAGACACACTATTCGTACGGCGCACCAGCAGCAAGTGTCCGGTGAGTGCAGGCACTGCACTCCCCGCACCCCTGCCACTACCGCTCGCCCCGCCAGTAGATGTGTCATCATTTACTTATATGTTACATTATTAATGAAACTTGTTACGTATATAATTTTGGCACTATAACTACCCTTTTTCTCTCTTTCCTCATATTTACCAGAGGTTACCTGCAACAGATTTTCACGTGCAATAAAGCCACCTATTTTACTTACTTGAAGTATAGCTACAATTGTTTCTATTTTTCTTTTGGTTTATAAATGTGTACAATAAAGATATATAAATAAATAAATAAAGTACACTATAAAATTAAACATAACCTTCAAATGTTAATAATTAAAGCCTCAAGTTACAACTCTCTACATAATATTCGTAACTGATTATCCGAATGAGTAATATACCCGAGTAATGTATATCGCCCGGTTGGTTTGCGTGGTGGCTGCAGCGTGTGGTACGGGCGGCGTGTGTCGGCGGCGATGTCGCGCGTCCGCAACACTGCCGTATTATGTCGCGCGGAGCACTCGAGCGCCGAACTCGGACAGGATATACCACACCATATCTCGGGTACTGGGGCAAATGAAAATGTATATGTAGGGCCTTTGAACGCCAATTCAAATCAAAATCATGCTAATATAACCATGTATTGGCAATAATTAAGCCGTGTTTTAAGAAGAAATACAAATCCGATTCAAGATTCACATTATAAAATAAAAACTTTGTGTTATAACCACTCTCTTTATTTAATTCTAATCTATGATTACAACTAGTTGTGGTAAATCGGCAGGATCACCACGCCTCACAAAATTATTCTAATTCAAGTTGAGTTCACAAGGAAAACATAAATATTGTTTTTCTCCAAAGGATTTTATAAATATATTTCTTTATAGTGTAAGCATCATAAAACAATTATACAACGTAACAAGATATATAAATGTATTTTAATCATGTATTAATTTAATTTATGCATTGTATCGATATTTAATACCAACCGGATATAAATATCGGTACAATACTTATTTTTGTTGGTAACACTGTATGAATGAGTCAATGATTATTGTAACGGCAGCTGAGACAGTCAGTCTGCCGATGGACGTTGTACAGTGAACTTGTAAAGCAAAAGTGGAAATAAATCTATAAAAATTTGTGCAATCGTATTGTTTTCCTGAGTCCTGAGTATAGATCCTTCAGCTCAGAAGTGGGATCCATAAGGCTCGCGGAATATTTTTTCAAAATCACCAGAGTATTTTTTTTTCTACCACCCTCATTTAAAAAAAAAGAGCGTGAGGGTGACTGGTGATAAACATGGAGGAAGTGATTGCTACTCCTACTCGAAGAAGTACGAAGGATAATGAATCACGATCAAGGAGACGCGGACATTGCAGCAGATTGAGCGATAGTGACAGCCCCGAAGAACGTTGGAATGATCAAAGCCGAGGATCAGGAAGCAGGCATCATACACATGAACGTCAGAAGAGGCATTCTCGTAAGCATCGGAGAAGCCGTTCCCGGAGGCAGCGAAGTAGGCGCTCGGACGGGAGTCGAAGCCGCAGTCGCAGTCAACATAGACGGAGCCGGCAAGATAGACCTCACGACGCCGTAAGAGGTAACCCGAACTGTGTGGACCACTCGAAGCCAAAACAGGTATGTCATTCCAATGTTAATGATAGCGCCTCGTCTCTTTTGACCGAATTGTTAACATCTTTAGTAAATAATCGTTCTGAAGGAAATAAATTTCCAATGATCGGTAATGTCATTCCTGAATTTGATCCAATGAAAACCGACTTCAAAACAAAAATCCACTAAAAACCAAAAATAAATAAAATAATAACTACCACTCCAAAGCAAAAAAATAATATTTACTTCATGGAGCTCGTGCATGTTGATTAATTTGCTTAATGACTTGACTAGCCAACAAATTAAAATATATGCGTAACATATTGAAGGCGGGCCGCCCAGTACCAAACATATAGGACCTATGCCTTATATTAATTTAAATATCTATATGTTATTATTTTTTCTTCCCCCCCCCTCCCTTCGCGCCTACCCCTTTGTCCCTCAACCACTGTAGCCTAGCTTTTATACTGAACTTAATGCAAAAAGAACCGTTGAAATCCTATTAAATTTTGAGGAGTTCTACTCTCCAGGTCCGAACATGATAATAAGATCTTAATGTTGTGTTCCTGGGATCAACTTGTTAATACGTTCTTTCCAATGAAAAAGAAATCACTAAAATCGGTTAAAAGCTGCTGAAGATATTAGTATTTACGTGTATTTTAATTTTATCACCCCCCCCCTCACCCATACCCCTTTTTCCCTCCCTCAATGTAGCTTAACTTTTATAAGGAACTTAATGCAAAAAGAACCATTGGAATCCTACTAAATTTTGAAGAGTTCTATTCTCCAGGTCCGAACATAATCATCATATCTTCATGGCGTATTCCTGGGATCAACCTGTCAATACGTTTTTTCCAATGAAAAAGAAATCACTTAAATCGCTTAAAAGCTGCCGAAGATATTAGAATTTACGTGTATTTTAATTTTATCACCCACCCCCACCTCCCCCCACCCCTTTTTTCCTCTCTTACTGTATCTTAACTTTTCTAATGAACGTAATGCAAAAAGAACCATTGCAATTCTCCTTAATTTTAAGGAGTTCCCCTCTCCAGGTCCGAAGATATTCATCAAATCTGGACCATATTTTTATGGGACCAAACGACAAGCACCAGCTTTCAATCAAAGAAAGAATGATCGAAATCGGTTCACACAGTACAGAGAAACGAGGTAACAAACATAAAAAAAAAAAAAAGCAACATACAGTCGAATTGAGAACCTCCTCCTTTTTTTGAAGTCGGTTAATAAAGGGGCAAACTATTCACGTATGGCTCAGTAAGGTGGAAGAATGCGCTAGATTATACAGATGGGACGATGATCAAATAATACATTATGCTTTACCAAAATTATCAGGCATTGCCAAAACTTGGTATCAGACTTTACCGACCATGTTGTTTTCTTGGGCCGATTGGAAAGTCAAACTTATGGAGTCATTTCCTAGTAGTAATGATTACGCAGAACTATTAACAGAAATGTTGGCGAAACGTGTTAAATATAATGAGTCTTTAGAAATTTACTATTATGAAAAAATAAATTTACTTAATCGTTGTGGTATATCGGGTAAACGCGCAGTTGATTGCCTTTTGTATGGTATCGAAGATAGGACATTAAGACTTGGTGCTAAGGCCGCAAAATGCCTAGAACCTGAACAAGTATTGGAGTATTTTCAATCAATAAGACAGCAACCTCGCGATTTAGAAAAGATGAAATCCATACAAACAGAAAGACGTACAAATTTTTCAAGTAACAATAATGTACACAGAAATGTAAATAATGTTGGGCTTAGTGGATCAAGTCAACCAGTAGTGTGTTTCAATTGTAAAGAACACGGTCATTTTAGTTACAAATGTCCTAAAAAAATTCTGAAATGCACCGTCTGTAAGAGATTAGGTCATACGGCAATTGATTGCTCAAAACTACCCTCCGGTAGTAATAATTCAGCAGAAACAGTGATTGAAAAGAACGTGTTGCGTGTAAACACGGGCCAGACAAATGACAACAAATACGAGATACAACTAAAACTTAACGGACACGATATGATGGGGTATGTGGACTTAGGAAGTCAGTGTACGCTAGTACTTTGTAGTGACGCTCGACGTAGAGGACTCTCATGGGCTATTGATGATCGCTTACCAGTTTTGCGAGGGATTGGCAATAATATAGTGCTTCCATTAGGTGTCGCTGTAGCTAGTCTCAGTATACAGGATATTGTTGAACAGATTGAGATATTCGTGGTTAGCGATGACGTTATAAAATACCCAGTTCTAGTTGGTCACTCTTTTACTGAGAAACCTGACATTATTATTACCAAAACGAATCAGAGTCTTACCTTCAAAAGAAATGAAATTAAGAAACATTGTTTAACATTAAGAGAGGAAACTACATTGTATCCTTTGAAAATGTGTGTAATCCGAGTAACTTCTCAAGATAATTTTTCTGGTCCCATCTATGTTAATGGCACCTTGCGAGGCAAACCTGGAAGTGAATATTACTTGTTTCCGGGTGAATATGAAATTTTAAATGGACAGGGTTCATTATTAGTACAAAATGTATCGGCGAAGACAATATGTTTAGCAAAGAACACATTACTGACGAGAATCTTTCAAATAGATAACGCCTTAAATGTAAATAAGTTAGATTTAGATGATTCAGAAGTAAATAATATACTTAAATATGATAGTACGTTAACAGTTCAAGAAGTAGAGCAATTAAAGTCCTTGTTACGAAAGTATGAAAGTTGTTTTTCAAATAATTTAAAAGACTTGGGATTTACAAATGTGACCCAGATGGTAATTGAATTAGAAGACAGTCAACCTGTTATATATCGCCCATACAGACTTTCATTTTCCGAACGGGAATTAGTACGATCAATGATACAAGAAATGATTGAAGCAGACATAGTTTGTGAATCGCGATCTTCTTATGCTAGCCCAATCTTACTGGTTAAGAAAAAAACTGGTGAAAAAAGGCTATGTGTGGACTACAGAGCCCTTAATAAAAAGACTAAAAAGGAGCATTACCCTTTGCCACTGATTGATGATCAGTTAGATATGTTGGCCGGAAATTCCTTATTCACAACGCTCGATTGTGCATCTGGGTACTATCAAATCCCCTTAGAAGAAAACTCCCAAGAGAAAACTGCATTTGTCACGCCCGATGGACAATACCAATTCAAGCGTATGCCGTTTGGATTGGCAAATGCTCCATCAGTATTCCAAAGGGCAATGAACAAAATATTGCCTAAGTCAAAGGTTGATTTCGCCTTAATTTTCATGGATGACATTTTGATTCCAGCTAGATCTTATCAAGAAGGACTTGATAGGTTAGAGCACGTGCTTAAACTATTGTCGGATGCAGGTTTGACTCTAAACATAAACAAATGTAATTTCTTTTATAAAGAGATAGATTTCCTGGGATTTGAAGTGAATGGCAGTGGCATAAGACCTGGGTCTCGTAAGACTGTGGCTATATCTAACTTCCCTGAACCTCGAGATGTACACGATATTCGACGTTTCATAGGCCTCGCAAGCTTCTTTAGACGGTTCGTAAAGAATTTTGCCCTTATCGCGCGGCCTCTTACCGATTTAATTAGGTCTAATTTTAATTGGAAGTGGGGAAGTGAACAGAAATGTGCTTTCGAATTACTTAAACAGAAACTTGTAGAAAGACCAATATTGGCTCTCTACAATACAGGACTAGAAACAGAACTCCATACAGATGCTTGTAAGTTAGGCGTTGCTGGGATTTTAATGCAAAAACATAGTGATGGCATTTTAAGGCCAGTAGCGTATTACAGTCGTAAGACTACAATTGACGAACAAAAAATGCACTCATTTGAGCTAGAGACCTTAGCCGTTATCGCGTCGCTTAAAAGATTTAGAGTATATCTTTTGGGTTTAAAATTCAAAATTATTACAGATTGTAATGCGTTACGGACCACTCTGACTAAAAGGGATCTTATTCCACGAATTTCTCGATGGTGGATACAGTTCCAAGAATATGACTGCGAAATAGAATATAGGGCAGGGAGTAGGATGGGACATGTAGACGCACTTAGTCGTGCTCCGGTAACCGAAGCAGTACCTGGAGATGAAGACTGTCATGTATTTGATATTTTGAATGTAGAATTAAAGGATTGGATTTTTACTGTACAAGAAAATGATAATGAAATAAAAAAGATTAGACAAGTATTGCAGGATCCGGAAACTAAAAAGATTTCAGATATTCATAAAAACTATCAAATAAAGGGGGGATACGTGTATAAAATTGTCGAGAACGGAATAAGATGGGTGGTTCCACGAGCAGTAAGATGGCAAGTTTTAAAAATGAATCATGACGATGTAGGTCACTTTGGATTTGACAAAACTTTGGCACGTTTACAAAGTATTTTATGGTTCCCTAAAATGCGTCGTTTTACTAAGAAATATGTTGCTGCATGTTTAGAGTGCGCGCATCACAAAGCTCCTGGTGGTCGTAAAGAAGGAATGATGCATCCTATTCCTAAACTTGAAGTTCCTTTCCATACATTACATGCCGACCATCTAGGCCCCTTTGTTCGATCAAAAAGGGGTAACACATTTATATTGGCAATTATTGATTCGTTCACAAAATTTATTAATATTCGTCCGGTTAGAGACACTAAGAGCACTACTGCAATTAGAATTTTCAAGGAGCATTTTAGTTTATTTGGTACGCCATCTCGCTTAATAACCGATCGTGGCACATGTTTTACGAGTGCAAAGTTCAAGTCCTTTACATGCGGTTTAGGAATTAAGCATATACTCAATGCCGTAGCGACACCAAGAGCAAATGGACAGGTGGAACGTTTTAACAGATCAATCTTAGATGCTTTGAGTACGAAATGTCACGGGAAAAGTGATAATACATGGGATGAATATGTAGGTGATATACAATTAGGTTTAAACACTAGTATTAATAAAACTACTAACAAGAGTCCCTCTGAGTTGTTATTTGGATGTAGATTAGTTAATACATCTGAAAATATATTAAACAATGTTATAAATGAAGTAACCGATCGTGTTACTGGGGATGACCTACTTAAAATAAGAGAGGAAGCTAAGGGCCGTATAGATAATCAGCAGCAAAAATCAAAAGATCAGTTTGATCGACATAGAAAATTAGGTACAAAATATAAAGTTGGAGATCTTGTCAGGGTCGAAAGAATGATATATGATAAAGATAATCAGGGGAAGTCAAAAAAACTCCTATCAAAGTTTCATGGACCGTATCGTATAGTTAAGATTTTAGATAATGATAGATATTTGATCGAAGATACTCCTTTAACCAAGAAAGGTAATAAAAGATATGAGAATGTAGTGTCATTGGATAAGATTCATCCTTGGTTGGTTTTTAACAATATTGTAGAATCTAGTGATAGTAGTGATAATGATTTAGAAGAAATCAATGAAAAGGATGATTAGAACACAGTAATAAAATACGATAAATATACACTTCTTATTTTTACTTTATAGTATTATCCTGAATTCGATTACCTTCCCTGAGTGAATAGTATAATTTGCTTATGAACATATTCAGATTGATTAATGATGTATTGACTATTTTATGTACACTGTCTATGATCAAGTTGAGCATGGGCTATGAGCGAATTTTGCTGATTAGCTACATTATGAATTGTATTAAATGCATTGTAATAAATATTGTGAGTGTAATACATGAAAGATTATGCTGTGTACGTTACGTTGTACGAAAGTTTTCGAATTATTATTATATTTTTTTTTTTCTTTCCTCTATTTTTATGTGAGAGGACTCACTTGAATGAGGATGGCCGAGCTGTAAGCATCATAAAACAATTATACAACGTAACAAGATATATAAATGTATTTTAATCATGTATTAATTTAATTTATGCATTGTATCGATATTTAATACCAACCGGATATAAATATCGGTACAATACTTATTTTTGTTGGTAACACTGTATGAATGAGTCAATGATTATTGTAACGGCAGCTGAGACAGTCAGTCTGCCGATGGACGTTGTACAGTGAACTTGTAAAGCAAAAGTGGAAATAAATCTATAAAAATTTGTGCAATCGTATTGTTTTCCTGAGTCCTGAGTATAGATCCTTCATATGCATTCATTTAAATCGTTTCTTGTTTTCTTTTGTAAGAATGAAGTATAATTGGTTGATAAGGAATAAGTATTACGAGGGATCGTAAAATGAAAAACGCATTTGCTGGAATTAGTTAACATTCTGTATCAGCCCTTATCCGTCCCACTGCAGGGCACGGGCCTCCTCTACAATCGAGAGTACGATTGAGAGTGGTTAGGCCATATAGTCCACCACGCTGGCCTAGTGCGGGTTGGCTTGTATTAGTTAACATAGCGTGAATTAGTTAACATAGCGAGACAATATTATTAATCATTTGTGAAAGTTGATAAAAGACAACAGTATTATCAAGCGCTCTTGTGTCGCTACTTCTAAGTTTTATTTCACATTATTGAATGAAATGATTATTAAAGCTTACCGCTATACATATACATATCTACCTAAATATTGCGAGTGATTTTTTTAGACTATATGATTTTTTCACTTTATATTTTGTTGCAGAGTCGTTTGCGTCTCTAATTGAGAGTCCGCCGCAACACATATAATCGTTTTCAGGAATGAGGTCCGTATGCAATGTTCACGTGAAGCTACTTAGTGTCGCGCCCACCCCGCGCCGAGCGTATGTGAGAGCCGTGTGAATCCTTTAATGTAGTACCCACAATATTTGTTACTATTTTAATCATGCATAGTCACACATCTCCGTGCCGCTCTTAATAATACATTGCTGAAAAAGATTAAAGATTAAATCTTAAAAGAACATTTTAAAAAGGAAGACGAATTTATATGGTATCTTAAAACTACTGCCTCGGTGGCGTAGTTGTACTAAGGTACGGTTACAAAGCTGAGGTCTCGGGTTCAAATCCCGGGTTGGGCAAAGTGATATTGGATTTTTCTATTCATTATCAGCCCAGAGTCAGGAATTTGTGCCCGATATGGCGATAGGCTCGCCACCTATCACATTGTGGGACGGAACATACAAGGCGAAATGTGGGTGTCCTGGCACCTCTGCCTACCCCTTCTGGGAAAAAGGCGTGAGTTTATGTATGTATGTTAAAACTACTGCAAAGTACTGTTTTTACCGATTCCTAAGTCAACATTTAAAAAAACGTAATTTTATTTAGGATGACGTAACTACAATAGTTAGACATAATATGGTCTCGCGAAGTTTTTTGTAGATATTGATATATTCTATAATATTGTCGAACATTTTTTGTGCTATCATTCCCTTATGAACTAAGGGAAGACGATCAGGAGTACATTACAACTTTCGTGTTGACGGAGCGGACTGTAAGGTAATCGAAACATCGGTAAATTAAACAATGTAGAATTAAACCAAATCCGCGAAACCAATAGTATTTTTTTTATTTCATTGAAACATTCACGCAAATCTAAGAAGCCGATACCAAAATTATCTCTCGAACATTATACCCGTGTGCTCGAATAAGAACATTAGCTAAAAATATTAATTAATTCTAGCCCATAATTAGTCGAAGCATCATCTAATAAACCTGCCGCGCTGTTAATTAATTAGCGATGCCTCTGAAAGATCAGCCCCCGAGTGTTTACCCTGTATAGGCAAAGTGGCCTGTACACAGGCACACAACCATACAGACACGCCCCGCTTCCACCAGCCTATAAGACATTTCAATCTTTTTATCGCAAATTGAAAATACAGCCCCGTCGTTTAGGAAAAAAATAAAATAGTATACCTTCCTTGAAAATGATTCGATCGCCTGGTATTACTATGTCGTTATAAATAAGTGTTAATGTTGTGGTGACGGGCCGACTGCGTGCGCTACCCAACTCCGCCTCAACTTTTAGGCCGCGTTTCCACTGACGCGGAGCTGGGCGGAGAGGAGCGGAGAAGAGCGGTGAAAAGTGGTCAGTGTTTCCACTGAAGCGGAGCTGGGCGGAGAGGAGCGATGAACAGCGGTGAGTGGTCAGTGAGCGGACCAGAGCGGAGTGGAGCATACTTTTGGAATCGCGCATTTTTGCAGTTAGTTACACTAAATCTCTCGGAAAGACCATACATCATGTTGTCGCTTAAAAAGAAAAAAGCAATCATTTTATATCTTTCTCTACTTCAAGACGAAGATAACGAATCAGATGAAGTGACGCGAATCACGCACCGCTCCGTACCGCCCCGCTGTCCTCCGCTCTGTACCCCAATGCTCGCTGACCTCCGCACTGCACCGCCTCGATGTATGAATATCCGCTCAGCTCTGCTCCACCCCGCTCGTACTGTTTCCATTGAAGCGGAGCGGATATTTCAAGCATAGTCATTGGTCAATTTGTGCACCGCTAAGCTCCTCTCCGCCCAGCTCCGCGTCAGTGGAAACGTAGCCTTAAGCTCATCTATTTCGAGGGCTTTGTAACTTCACAGACAACTTGTGGGTCTCAATATAAATTATTCATCATCCATCAAAAATTACTCCTAATATATTTTGGCGCAAACTTTAGTTTCCAAGCTCCAGTCCACGCAGCCATACCCGCATCAGAAAGCAGTTTTAACAAGTGCCGTTATTATTATATTTAGATTAATTTTCCCTACAAAATATGCGTAGTTATCATATTATGGATATATTATAAATATATATTAAACTAAGATTTATCACAAGCAATTAGTAATTTTAGTTACTCCTTAGCATGCTCTCCGGCAACATTATATTTTCAAATATTATATGAGAGTTATACGCTACCGCTAACAACGCGATGCCGCAACAGAAACCACAAAGTAAAACACAAAGTGTTTAAATTAAATTGCATGAATAGTATGAGCGGCATTAGAACACGCGTTGCTGCAACAAAGAGCATTAATCTAAAGTGAATATCCATTTGAACGATTAACAGCGCTTCTGGTGCACACACGTGTCTGCGGCGCTGGCAGCACAAAGCGCCACCCGTGTCGCTGCAGGAACAATCAGCCGAGCGCTGTGAGCGCTGCGAGCGCCGGGCCGGGTGTCGGCGTCAGCGCTCGCAGCGCTGCGGCACAAAGACACGAGAGCTCTAATTAAACTCGTTTTATACAACAAGACGCATTTTCCGGGACAATAACGGCGAGCCGTCTTCTCGCCGGAACGTTCCGCGCGCGGTAATTTCGCTTAATACGCTGCACGGAGATACACTTCGTTTGTCATAGACTCGCGCCGAACAGACCCGACTAATGGCTGGGGATTTGTATTAGAACTTAGAGTTTCATATTGACTCGGACTAACTGTTTTGAAACTTAAGTGTAGGTTTTGTATCGGTGATGTACGTGCTGATTACAACAATTTATTAAATGTGAAAGCATTTGCGTTTCTGCCTCGGTAGCCCAGTGATCTTACGGTACGATTACAACGCCAAGGTTTCAGGTTTGAATCCCGGGCAGGGTAAGTTAATTTGAATTCCTTATCAGCTCGGAGTCAAACTAGCGCTTAATATGGTTAAAGGCTGGGGGGTGACCCCATCACGTCGTGGTACGAAACATATTAAGCAAAATGTGGGTTTACAAACCAGCACCTCTGTCTACCCTGTCTAGAAAAAAGCCATGAGTTTATGTATGTATGTTGCATTTCTTCAACAAGTTGCCTGATGTGCCCGATGTGGTGTGATGATGTGACCGATGTCACTGGTGGTAGGTCTCTCATATGTGAGAGGCTGCCTGGGTGGGTACCACCGCTATGTCTATTTCTCCCGTCAAACAGCAGTTTAAATGCACTGTTGTGTTTCGGGTTGAAGGACATTGTAGCCAGAGTAACTACTGGACATATTGAGACTTAACATCTTATGTCTCAGGATAGCGAGCGCAGTAGAATGCCGAGCATTGCTTTGTAATTCAAGGTGTTTTTTGGTTCTGCTACTGTTCATAAGCGGTCGTATCGCTTACCACCAGGCGAACGGCAGGCTCTTCTCGTCATTCATTGCAATAAAAAAAATAATGTGAAAGTTAGTGACTTTGACTTCGAAACTACTTTGAGCATTTTATTTATTTTATTTTTATTTATATATGCTTTATTGTACACCAAAATGAAAGACGCATACAAAATACTTAAAAACTAAAGGCATGGTTACAATAGGCGGCCTTATCGCTAGCTGCGATCTCTTCCAGGCAACCTTTGGATGGACTGGATTTTTGAGAAATTGAAATATAGGGTATTTTAATATTTTTTTTCTTAAACATGGCATATTTTTTATCATTCCACACTCCTTACATATTTGTGATTTAAGTTACTGTTATGTATGTGTAATTGCGTAATGCTTATTACTACTGCAATAAGCTTGTGTGCGTGCTGCGTCCCGCACCCCGCGCGATGCGCCCGCGCGCCGCCATGTTGCCATGCAATAAATCAGTGTGCATCTAACTACGGTGGTTGTTATTGCTCCTCGCCCGCGTACTTACCGTAGCATGTAAAACAGTTACCTATAAAATCGCTTTGCATTTGATACCAGTTGGTACTCATTACTATAAGTATATCCTTGCACATGCCAATTACATCTGCGTGATATATTGTCCGATCAAAACACCTGCCTCATAATCATAAGTGCAGTGTCACATCTGTTCGGAGTGTAGTCACGACGCGGTATAGTCGGATACCGAGCTCTCGTATTTTTTGCTATCATTTCATCCATTAGCAAACAAAACGCGACGCGGCTCGAGGCGGCTCTCAGCGGCGCGTCGCCCGTGTGCACCCGCCTGCACCCGCGTCCTGCGCCCGTCTGCACCGCGCCCGCCCTCTACACACCTCACACATCAGGTAAAACTTTTCAGCCAGATTGAATGCGCCACTCCAGCGCCAGTGATGGACAAATAATATTACCCGCCGACCTCCGACACAGCGCTGCAGTACACAGAGTATACACTATATACTGACATCTACTATACAGTAGCTGTAGCACGGGCATCGTTCAAGCAACAGTTCTAGAAGTGGAATTTGTTCAAACAAAGCTCTATACGATACATGTCCGAATACATTAGCTTGTTGCCCCGCGTCTGTTAGCAGAGGTAGATCCGAGTAACTCGATATCTGTTGCAAGCCATAGAAAATACTCGCGCTCGTGTAAATACGCGCCTAGATCACCAACATATATGAAAGGAAATGACCTAATGAAATGCATACCAGACAACACTTACTTTCTTTTTCCAAATATTTCTGAATGTTGTGCTCGTATGGGTTGAAGTTGCCTTACTGAGTCGTCCCATATAGAGCGCGAGGCCGAAGGGCCGCTACTGAGCCGACCCCAATGGCCCGGCGAGTGTTTCATTACGAATAAGGATGCTTGTACAACGCCTCTATAGAATTAACACGGAGGCACGTGAGAGTGCCAACCCTCCACCCTCCCCTCTGGCCGCCCGCTGCCCCGCACCTCCTCTGCACGCCCTACTCCCAATCAGTTATAACTTGTTTTATAAATTAGCTTCGTCCGGTCGTCTCACTGAGCAGTCCCGTGAATTAAGTGAAGTAGAGAGCGCGAATAACAGCTTGCCACGTAGCGCTACAGCTCTACGAAGCTCTACGACGCCTACGGGCTCGGCTTACGGTATTATGTGTTCTGTACTTGACACTACTTCTACTAGTACTTAGGAATTTACTCGTTTTCTCGAGAGCGACAAAGCGACTAGTATTTCTCCCAGCTGCATCGGAATCATGATGACGATGATCACGTTCCATTTGGTGAGCTAATCGCAACTTTCAAAAGTCTTTATTGAAATAATTTATTTGAAATCTCGGTTAACACACGTCGTAATGTGATTAAAGTGAGTATAATGGCAAAAATATAAGAGAGATCTAGGTTTATTTATGAAACATCCATCCGTTTACGTATTCTAAAAGATATCAAATCAATTCAATTTATTATAACTCCGAGCTGCAATGTGGCGTATGATTACAACTCTAATATTTTGTTATATGATTTTAGAACAGCAAAACGTCCATTAATTTTAACATAATTTTGTAATTCGTGCGATAATTAATTAAATTGCCTACTTAAGCATGCTTATAATTAGTGATCTCATTTGCAAGCGGTGCAAACTCTCTGATTATTGTGTTCAAGTCAATTATTTTGTATTTATTAATGTTGATGTTGGAGCACGAACCAGTAATATCGACAAAACTACAAAAACAGTGGTATCAGTTACAATGGAAAGCAATTAAGGAAACATTACAACAATCGTCCGTTCTCTATCCCCTCACCCCCGCGCCCCCGCCGCCCCGCCGCCCCGCGCCCCGCACCCCCGCCGCCCCGCGCCGGCGTCGCGCTCATCCGTTCACTGAGCAGTCCGATTAAAAGTTTTCATTTCCTCTGAATCACGCTAAACTGTACTCAAATCGTCGGCGATTAATACGTGCATTCAAATAACTGATATTGATATTGCCGCCGCGGGAGCTCGCTGGACAATTACTACGGCCCAGTACATGTACACTGCTGTGAAGTTACATCGTCGCCTTATTGTCTAGTGCCTGCACGTGTGGGATGTAAATGATGGATAGTGATTTGAAATGTTGATGGCAAGTATTAGAAATTGTCCGAGGTCAGTTAATTTTAAAAATTAGAAATTTGACCGCGACATTGCGAACAACATGAGTTATCTCATCTTGAGACGATATTATAATAGATGAACCATGAGTGGCACTAGTGGTAGTTCTGCAATCTCTCTGGGTATGTAGGCGTGACGTTTTATGCGTAAATGTGCTGGAATGTGTTGTGAGCGCGTCGCGTGAAAGAAAGACGTCGCGTTTTGTGTGCGGATCATAAAACCGCGGCGGCGCGGCGATGTGATTTCATTTAGCGGCGCGTCTGTTCGTCGCAATTAAGCGCCCCGTCAAATGTATATTCGTTTGGACGCGCACTGCCCCCCCCCCCTCCCCCCCTCAAACCTCGCTCTACAACTCCCCTCCCCTCACCCCGCGCTTCAGCCGTACTTGTTGATTACTTTTCTTTTGTGTCGCCAAAGAATGAAGTTTGGGGCGGCATTGTTACGTTCCAGCAGACAGTGTTGTGACGGAGCAGCTCGACGCCGCGTCGCCGCCACTCCACGCCTGCACCTCACACTAAACACTAGCCTTGATTCCACTCGCCACACTATATTACACAACAACATCATCTATACTCTAGGACTATACAATGTGACATTATACCTCCACTCCGTACCTGGAAGGGAAGGATTATAAATTACAGAAAACGGTTCATGGTTTCTTGCAATCAGAGCTTACACAAACAATACTGGTAAACAAGTAGGTATAAATTAACTCACTATAATACCTTCCTAATCGAGTTGCGTCCAAGGTTCAGCCTCTGCATAACAGGTATTAAAACAGTAGACAATACCGTCGACCGGTAAGAAGTTACGGTTCCATGGGCTTGGATTTATTATCCGGACTACACTGTACATATTATTGTGAGTCTCGGACTTTTTGTCATTCTCACATATAAAAATAAACTAACACTACCCAAAACAGTATAAAGAGCTCCACCAAACATAACTTTTAATATCGAAAGTACAAGATTTTAGCGGTGTTCTCAGTCTGTATAGAGAAAATTATGAAACATTAAAACTATCTAATACCTTCTACAACAAGGCGGGGAGGAATTAACAACCTCGTGCGGGAAATATTTGCCCGAGTTTTATACTGAAGCGAACGCTGAGAATAATTATTTTGAAATATGTTGTATCTGGAACGCTACTCTCATTACAATATGTACAATATTTAAATAAATATGTTTAAGTCAACAAATTTAATATTTACTAATTGTACGGATTTCCGCACATGATGCAAAATTATAAGTTATGTGTGCATTACGTGTTTATGTGTGTATCAAAGTTAGTTAGCGCTAAGACACCGTCGCGGCATAACTCTTAGCAATAAAACAGTGACAATTATAACAGTTTTTCATTTTGTACAACTCGTACAAAACTTTTTTTTTTTTTGTGGACTATCTTATGTGAACAATACAAGACAGTCATCATGAGTGAACTATGGTGATAAGCAAAGCAGTGTAGCAGTATGAGGACAACAACGTTTAAAAGCAGCATTCAACAACAAACAAGCAATAAGAGTCCGGGGCGATTCTAAAATCAAGTAAGATCTTTCCAATTTACTTTTCTTATAATGGAGGAGCTTTATGTAAATCAAACTGAGATTTATGAGGCAATTAATAAATTAGCGATAAACATAAGAAAGGATAGTGTGGAGCGGAAGAGAGGTGATTATTTTCGACGAAAATTAGATATATTAGAAAGGTATTGGGGTGATTTTCAAAGAAATCACAAAAGCATCTGTGGGTTTAAAATTAGGGATCATCCTTATTTTGACGATTCTTTGTATGAACGAACAAATGGGCTATACATATCAACTAAAAATATCATTAAACAGCAGCATCAAGAATTAGAGGGCAAAGACACGTTACAGTCTCCAGTCCCTCCAAGTCAAGAGCAAGAGGAACAGCAAGAGTCTATAAAACAACAAAAATCGGCCACTATATATAAACCTAGCACCGCCGCAGAAATGGTATCAAGAGGTTCCGATAGCAAAGTGGATGAAATGTTACGAAAGCAAGCAGTTAATTTCAAAGCATTGATGAGAACAATTAATAACATACAATTAGAGGGCATTGATGAAAAATGGGAGCTAGAAGACCTTCTCAAGTCATTACAAATCCGCTGGGCAGCAGTCGATTCCTTGCATTGGGATATACTTGTTCAGTTAGATGAAGAAGATGAAGAATACGAGTTTTCATATGCTAGCCACGAACAAAAGTATGAACTTATGAAGAGAAATATTAACAAACAACTGTGGTCAGTTATTCACAGAGAGAAAACATCTCCACAAATGGAAATTCCCGTTTTTTCTGGCAGTTACCAAAATTGGACGTCGTTTAAAGATCTCTTTGATGAAACTATACATAAGAATCCTTCCTTCTCAAATGCCCAAAAAATGCAATTCCTAAAAGGAAAAGTACGGGGTGAGGCGGAGAGATTGATACAGCATCTGAAAATCAGTTCAGTAAACTATCAAACATGTCTAAATATTTTGGAAAACCGGTATAATAATAAAAGGTTAATTTTCACTTCATATATCAATAACATAATTAGTTTACAGGTAATGCATCAGCAAAATTTAGGCCAATTAAAAAAGATGCATGACGTCACTATGGAAACTCTTAACGCCATTCAAAATCTGGGCTTAGATATAAGTTCATGGGATCCTCTCATCATACACCTGTTATCTAATAAATTGGATCAAAAAAGCTACGATGATTATATCGAATCATTGAAGAATCCTCGCGAATTGCCCAATCTTAAAGATTTTACGGCCTTTTTGGAAAGTAAATTCACATGTCTAGAAACATCTAAAAGAAGACAAGAGCATTCATATCAACAAAAAACATCTCAAAATGTTAATTTCAATAACATGAATCATAATAATTTCATCAAGAAATCGTTTTCAACGAAGTCTAGTAACGTAAACAAGTCGGTGTCGAAAGCATTGTACGCGTCAGCAAGTATCAAGTGTCCGCATTGCAAGGAAGAGCACGGCTTATACAATTGTAGGAAATTCTTGGATATGTCTAACGACTTAAAGTTGAAAACTGTATCAAAACTAAAAGTATGCAGGAATTGTTTGTTCGACCATGGCAGTGGGAAACAATGTATTTCCACACGTCGCTGTCGGGTATGCAACGAGAAACACAACACTTTATTACACGACGCATGCACTACTGTTACTATGACAAATTTGCCAACAATAAATTCAAATATTCCTTCAAATAACAACTCTAACGTGTCTCAAAACTGCAAATCAGAAGTCCTCCTAGCAACAGCATTGGTAAAGGTTAGACAAGCAGATGGAACCTACCAAACATTTCGTGCCCTTATAGACCAAGGGTCACAAATTTCTTTAATATCGGAAAGAGCAGCTCAACAACTAAATATAAAACGCAAGCGTTGCAAAGGAGTAGTATTCGGTTTAGGTGAAAAAGAAAACAATTGTAAAGGTGTTGTCAATATAACGTGTATATCTATGCACAATGATTTTTCACTAAACATCGATGCTTATATTATGAAACAACTAGTGAAAAATTTACCGAGCAGAACGTTCAACGACCCGCAATGGACCTATTTGGAAAATATCCCTTTGGCTGATCCAGATTTTTACGTTAGCCGACCCATCGACTTATTATTGGGCTCGGACGTATACGCATCCATTAAAATGTCTGGTATACGCAGAGGACAAGATCAGTCACAGCCTTTAGCCGAGCAAACACAGTTCGGTTGGATTTTATTTGGGAAAATGGAGTTTTACCAATGCAATGTGACTTTGAATGACGTAGAAAAAATTAAGGAATACTGGGAGATCGAGGATATAAACGATCAGGCCCATGTATCATCAGAAGAACAAGCTTGTATTGATTTCTACGAACAAACAACCATAAGAAGAAAAGATGGCCGATACGTTGTCAGATTGCCTCTGAAACCGGATATAAAAGAGAAATTAGGTTCATCAAAAGAAAAAGCTATAGCTCAATTTTTGAATTTAGAGAAAAAATTTGATAAACAAGCCAAACTAGCAGAGCAATACCGAACGTTCATCAATGATTACAAAACTTTACATCATATGACGCCAGCTGATAATATCAGAAATGGAGATTTAACATGCTACTTGCCGCACCACGCAGTGCAGCGAGAAGAATCAGCTACGACAAAATTGAGAGTCGTATTCAACGCCTCAGCAAAAACAACAGTGATGCGTCCAATAAAGCTTACGCGGGTGTTGTATATGCGAGAATGATCAAAGAAGATCAAATTTCGGTGGTATTAGTAGCAGCTAAAACTCGATTAGTTCCGATCAAAAAAGTAGTGTCCTTGCCAAAATTAGAACTTTGTGGAGCACTTTTACTCACGAAATTATTAGAAAAAATTGTGTTATGGATAGGTGAACACAATATACATGGTATGTTCGGTTGGACAGATTCGATGGTGACTTTGGGTTGGTTGCAAGGCGAGCCTGGACGGTGGAGGCCTTTTGTTGCCAATAGAGTGCAAAAAATTACAAAATTAACTAGCGGCCCGGCCCGGCTTCGCCTGGGTGCAAATACAGATTCCAGTCCATATTTTATTTAAAATCAATATGACAGCCGTTGTCTAAACTGCTTATCCATTTTCAATCCCATCCTGTACCTATTCTTATGTCCCATTTTATCCACCTTATATTCTATTCTATCCCATCTCTCCAGATTCAAATCATTATTTTGCTGTGGAAATATTATAACACTGTTACTACTCCGACGACATTCATTGAAATCAATTAAAAGATACCATAGATGACCCGACCACGCTTCGCTATGGCTTAGTTATTATATGATGAATTTTATATTGAATTATTTAGCATAGCAAAAAAGCCCGACCCACCTTTGCCTGGATGCAGATATTTTTTTATTTTACTCCACACCAAATACATGTTATTTTTCGTATAAGCTCTTGTATACCTAAACATGAATTAGCTATCCTACTGTCCTGCTCAATTCCGTCCCATCCCGTCTGTTCAGTCACTTCCCGATACGTCCCGTCTTTTCTCTTCATTGACCATCCCGTCTTATACCGTGCATTTACATTTCGTCCTATCAAATGTGTCAGCTATCCCAGTCCTCTCCCCTACCTCCCACTCTATTATATCCCGTTTCTCCATATCCAAATAGTGTGCCTTATAAATTTTTGACATTAAACACTTTAGCGATTTTGATTATCCATGCAATATTCCATCCCTTATTTCACCCCCAGTATGCTGTTTTCCAAAAACATTACGCCATTACTTTTTGTTAGTAATAAAGAGATTAAATATAAATTTTCATAGAAATACACTCACACACACAATTAATGTAGTAACGGTCATTGAGTAACGGTAGTAACAATTATATATAACTGGTTTCTCAAGACACAGACAACGCCTAATTTGAGAATCCCTGCAATATTCTCCATAATTATATAAAATTGTTATTTTATTCAGTTCAGTTCAGTTTTTATTTTTATGTGTTATTTTATGAAAGATTTTTCATTTTCAAGTGACATTCTATCTTGAAAAGAAGTAAAACTTCTTACGTGTGAATATTATTTATTTGATTGTCCTATATTTATTTAGCTTCATAATATACTCTTTAGTTTACACAAATTAAATTTCTGAACGTATGCATAAATATTTGACAACCAATTTAAATGTCAACCACTTTTCATTACTGTCATTATTTTACATCTTTAAAATCTAAAATACGCCATTAATCGAATATTGTGGATATATGTTGTCGATTCGAAACCTTTATTTAAATACGTTATTTAATTTGAGGGAAGAGTTTACCGTATTGACGGTATGAACATTAAATGTTTGACAGTTACAAACCCATGAACATTTTGTATGGTATAACCAAAATCAACAACTCCTTATAAATAAGAAATTAATTGAAAAAACATTTTCCAGTAGACCAAACCGTAAATCTAAACCATTCTCGAATCTCCACGAACACACACAAAAAATTTCATCAAAATTGGTCCAGTCGTTTAGGAGGAGTTCAGTCACATACACACGCACACAAGAAATATATATATTAAGATTAGTACAAATAACTGGAACTATGTGAAATCTGAAGAGAATCCTGCCGATTCAGCAACTAGAGGAATATATGTGAGTCAGTTGAATACACATAGTTTATGGTGGCATGGACCAGGATGGATGAAAAATAAGAATATTTTAGCACTGCAAGAAACACAAAAAATATATACTACACAAGAAGAATTAAGAAGTAAACAAGTTCATGTGACACAGAATACATCTGAGGAAAGTATTATAAAAGAGTTGTTGGAAAGACATAATTCGTTTGTAAAAATCGCAAAGATACTAGCATGGCTGATAAGAGCAATTAATACAATTAGATTCACAAGCAATAATACAAGCTCCAAAGGTAAACAATGGCCAGCATATATCACATTACAAGAGCTTAAGGCGGCGAAACTACTTATCATTAAATATGTTCAACGTTGTGAGTTTAGCCATGATATAGCATCTTTGTGGCGGACAAATAAGCCTTTAAGCAAAGGAGACTTATTAAAACTAAATCCATTTCTTGATGAACAAGGTGTTTTGCGTGTTGGTGGACGCCTGAAAAATGCAACTATCAGCCAGGACATGAAGTATCCTATAATAATCCCCAAGGAACATAAGTTAACTAGCCTATTGATTGATGAAGCCCATCAATTAACTTACCATGGAGGACCAACATTGACTTTGGCAAATTTGAGACAAAAATATTGGTTAGTTGCTGGATTGCGCACTGTTAAAAAGCAATTAAGAATGTGCGTAATATGTAGAAAAAATAGTCCTATACAACAATACCAGTTAATGGGAAACTTACCTGAAATACGATGCAATGCCGCACCTCCATTCTACCATACCGGAGTGGATTATACAGGATTTGTCGAAATTAAAGCGAATAAGGGCCGAGGAATTAAGACCACGAAAGGTTACGTGGCGCTATTTATTTGCATGGTTACTAAGGCCGTCCACTTAGAATTGGTCTCGGATCTCAGTAGTTTAGCATTTCTTGCAGCACTGCGAAGAATGGCGGCTAGAAAAGGCGCTCCCTTTCACTTATATAGTGATAACGGAACGAATTTTGTGGGGGCAAATAGGATCATAAAGCAAGAATTTATTGATCTCAAACGCATATTAGATATAAATGCCTTATCTCAAATAACAGATCTTAATATTGAATGGCACTTTAATGCCCCATCCTGGCCAAGTGCTGGGGGTTTGTGGGAACGAAGCATAAAAAGCGTGAAATATCATCTAAAGAGAGTCGTGGGGGAACAAAAATTAACTTTCGAGGAGTGGAGCACCATTTTAGCACAAACAGAAGCATGTTTGAACTCCCGGCCTCTGTGTGCTATGACCGAAGACCCGGACAACCTAGATGTTTTAACACCAGCACATTTTCTTATCGGAAGAGCAGGGAATACTGTCATAGAAACACAACACGACGCGAGAACTCGATGGCACTTGATAACCAAATTAGGACAGGACATATGGAACAGATGGAAGAAAGAATATTTAATTCAACTATCAATTAGAAGCCGATGGCTAAAACAACAAAATAATGTGTCAATTGGAGATATTGTTACTATTCAGGACGATAACCTGCCACCTGGTAAGTGGATGATGGGTAGAATCGTGCAACTGCATCCTGGTCAAGACGGGCTAGTTAGAGTCGTATCACTCAAAACGAAAAATGGGATAATCACAAGACCAGTTATAAAATTATCTCTGTTACCTTTGACAAATAATGCTAGCACCGCAGAAAAAACGAATAAAGTTTCTGGAACTAAGATATATCGTCCTAAGTTCGTATCGCTAGATTTATCGTTCATTTTATTTTTGTCAATAATATGTGGTTGTCACAGCGCCTATAACATAACAAAATTGGAAAACAATAAAGGATTATATTTCGACAAGATAGGAAATATGCAACTGGTAACAGATGAGTGGAATTTGGTTGCATATTATGACTTAAACCCTTTCTGGAACGGCACTGCAGTGTTACTAAATAATATACGTTATCTGGACAGCGTGTGTAATATTATCGAGCTCAAATCGCATTGTAAAATGATGTTGTCACAACTACGTCACGGATACTCGGAGATTGAATATTCTAACCGTATACTGCTAAGTCAGCATTTGCACACACGTGTCCGACGAAAACGAGGCCTTGTGAATGGCGTAGGCTATCTGGCTAACACTCTTTTTGGAGTCTTGGATGAGCGATTTGCTGATCAGTACCAGAAGGACATAGCAAATATAAAAAATAACGAAAAATATTTACTAACTTTATGGAAAAATCAGACGTCTATTATTGAAGCACACAACAATATACTAAACCGGATGCAAGGAATTATCGAGAGACAGAGTAATGCTATTAATCTCCAGGTAAACAACTTAATGAACAAGATAGTAAACTTAACCCGAGAAGAAATGCAAGATTTAGAGTTGGAAAGCGAGTTTATATTATCGAGCATAATCAGCATTAATTTACTAAATGACTTGAAACACACACAAGACACGTTATTAGACGTGATAACCGACATACATCACGGACAGTTTAACGTACATCTCCTATCACCGAAGCAGTTTCAAAATGAATTAAATATAATTTCAGGTCTTTTAAACAAGGATCTATTGCTTCCAATTGAAAATATACAAATTAATATGCCCAAAATATACCGTGTTTTAAAGGTGAAGACTCGGATGACTAAGGAATATCTAATCGTCGAGATCAAAATTCCTCTAATAAGCAGGGATATGTATGAACTATATAAACTGCTTGCAATACCTCAAAAATTTAAAAATGCATCAGTCAGTATTCTTCCTATTTCGGACTACGTTGCTATTAATTTACAGAAGGACGTGTATTTACCTATGAAACAATCTGAAATACAGCAGTGTACCGAAATAACAACGAACACATTTCAATGCAATTTACATACAACCATTTATAATTTAAAAACAAATCAGGATCTTTGCATAACAGAGAAATACACCCATAAGTGTAAAAAGAAAATTAATGAGTGTAAAAACAAATGGACACAATTGAATCGAATAAACACATTCCTTTATTATTGTTGTGACGAATGCACATTCCGTTTTATATGTGAGGATCAAGTTACTGTTGAACAGCTGACTGCCTCGGGAGTGATTACCCTAGGAACACATTGTGTGATCAAAGGTAGTGACTTTTATGCTTATGCCCGAAATGAAAAATCAAATATCGTCAAAATTACTTATAGTAATGACAACCCACAGATAGCGCCCATAAACCATATACTAAATATACCAATGGCTCCGTATATCAAACTCAATCTAACCGACCCGGAAATAGAGCAAACAATGGACAAAATCACAACACAAATAAATAGCATGAAGGCAGCAAGTACAGACTTTACTGACAACTTATCGTCGATGTCGAATCATGATATTCATCAGTATGCGTTATGTTACGCACTGGTGGGCGCAGCAACAGCAGCCGTGGCGTGGTTCCTCTGCCGCAAATGGCGGAGGCGCAGGACAGCGAGGGTGACCCGCGGAGCCGAGACGGCTCGCGAACCCTCGCACGCCGATAGTGTTAGTGAGCATGTGCAGTGTATGAGTGCTAGCGTGGTAACCTCTTCTAGTGATAATAAGAAAAATATTGCAACGTCTCCTATGCCTATTCCACACGGGCGATTTAGACCAACCCCAAAAGACTTGGATTAGGTTGACAAACAATTATATTAACTTTAGTTTGCAGTGCACTTATATTTTTAAGCAAAATACATTTAAGTTTCATTTAATTTTTATATTTTAATTTGTACTTTTTAATGTTTAAACAATTTCATTTATCCATTCTTTACTAGTATGAATTATTAAAATCTAAGCACTTTTCAATGTTTAAATCTATCTTTCTGCCGGGAAAATGTACGGATTTCCGCACATGATGCAAAATTATAAGTTATGTGTGCATTACGTGTTTATGTGTGTATCAAAGTTAGTTAGCGCTAAGACACCGTCGCGGCATAACTCTTAGCAATAAAACAGTGACAATTATAACAGTTTTTCATTTTGTACAACTCGTACACTAATTAAGGCATCCAAACCGAAATACAACATTGCATTTGGTGGCGGGAGAAATAGACCTTGCGGTGGTATATACCCAGGCGGCCCCTGGTATGTGCGATACCCACCACCACTGTTATTGACTACAGAATAATATTTTGAACTCTTCATTGTAACGTAAAAAATAAATACCGGTAATGCTTAGTACAATCTGCGTTAAAAAACTTTGCCATCACAAAGAAGTGAACACACAGTAGATAAATAATTAGTGTAAAGGTAGTGCAGTAAGAGGTCTGCTATGAGGGGGTATTGGAGGGTAATGTCCCGGCGGCGGCCGGCGCGCCTGTTGCGTGCTCTCAGCCGCGCTCGCCCGTGCTAATGTATTCATATTACTTGAATGACGTGTAGCGCGGAGCGCGGGGAGCGGGGAGCGGGGAGTGGCGGGGGAGATACAACTGCACTGCCTCGTTAAAATCATATAAAACAAGTGTCTCCAGCCCCTTTACGAAAGCACATAAACTACGCCTAGCACCTAACGCTATGCGCACGACGCGGACGTGGAGTCGACACAATGCTACGGGATTTGTTTTGGTTCCATACCTCTCAAATGTGGGACATGCACATTGCATGTAGCTTCATGAACCCTCTCATTTGCTGGAGCAAATCATTAAAATACGGACTTTAAATTTCAAACTATCTTTAATTCAACGACTTCCACGTATCCGTGATAACACTCCAAATCAATTCCACCTAAGTCATTGTAACGAGAAAAATATGATCTTATGGTATATAACGCTAATAGAAGCATCTACACCCACATCTCTTCGCGATCCATTGTCTGTTAAAAGTAAGAATAGTTTATTGGATCTTTTTTCCTAGAACCCGAATACCGGCTATAAGTGTGCGAACACATTACTATCTATTAATGCGTAAGCGCTGCAATACAGGCATAGGCCGTAAAGATACAATTTTAATGCTCATTTACTTAGTATCGAGTAAGCAGCGTGAATGTAGTGCAGTTCCACTGCAAGGTTTCCGAGTGCCGGCTCACGGCGCGTCGCCGTCACTCCGCAGTGTCTTTTACATCATCTCGGTTTCATTTTCTTTTCATCAAGGTATCTTCACGCTCCAGGGACGTCGTCTCCGTGCGAATCCTGTCACTACCCCCTCCCTGCCCCCGCAACTCCTCGTCACCCCCGTACGCGATGTACCCGCCTGTTACTAGGCGTTTTGATAACATTACACTTTTTTAGTTTTTGCCTGGAACATTTCTAAAGACGGTCGGCACCGTACGATTCGGAATGAAGAGATACTCGGCGGTCTGCGGGACGAGCCGCGTGTGTGTGCGCGCTTCCTCCACTGAAGAGCACTTAATAATTAAATATACATTTTTACTCTGAACGCAAACACTTAATCCAGCGACTGTAGTGAGCGAATACTCAGAATTTTATAAACGATTCATGATTTTATTCAGATTCTATGAATAACAATCGAGGAGATTGTACGTTTTATCATTCATTAAAGATTTAAAATTATGTAAAAAGGTATAGTAAAGTGCTATTACAATTAGTAAGCTACTGGATTTTGGAAGCATAACCCGATGTAAGCTTAATAACGAAACATTTCAATTTACAAATTACTCGTAAATAAAATATGCTTTTACAATCATTGAGTAATTTATATTTTAATAAAAAAAAAAGTAGATTGTAAATTCAGTGTATGTATGTAATATTGTCAGATTTGCATATTTTTTGCATATACCAGCGTCTGAACACGGGTGAGGGTGCATATTATGTTTTTATGTTTGTGTGATTGTATGTTTGTATACTTGTAGGTTTATACATACAAATACAATACTAAAGCAAACAAACATAATATGTTTTATATATGTTTGGGTATTTGTGTGTTTGTATGCATGTTTGTCCACGCATCACTCAATAATATAAGGAAGATTAGTTGAAATCGAGGTTTAAAAAAATAATATTACATCAAACATCAATACTCCACATAGTTT
Organism: Hyles euphorbiae; assembly: GCA_023078785.2. Lineage (NCBI taxonomy): Eukaryota > Metazoa > Arthropoda > Insecta > Lepidoptera > Sphingidae > Hyles > Hyles euphorbiae. Next base: position 113,496 of record CM041033.1, on the reverse strand, counting down.
TGTAAAATTGTTAGCCAGTGTAGTGTTTTCCTGTCACGTGACACAGCATGATAAAGCGGTTGCGTGGTGAAAATGCGTTAACCAATAAGATGTAAGACTAATAGTTTGATAACTAATACTATATTATCAAAATAAAGTGTCCAAATATATTTATAAGTGATTACTATTACTATTTATTTAATAGTTTCCAATTGCCGACTGCCACGCTTAAACCGAATCCTGACGCTATGATTTTAGTTATTATAGTGAAATGCAGTACATGCATAAAAGGATTACTTCTAAAAAAATAAAAGGCACTCTCGATGGGTATATTATTACGTTGTCTTGAAGCTTAAGTTCTTAAAGCACCGTGAGTTCAGGCCATCGTGAAACAGCAAAGAAATTGAAGCCGACAGACTCACCCCGCCTCTCCCTACTCCGTACCCTTCCTGCCCAAGTGATATACTCTCACCACGCTACCGGGATGATTGACATTCATACATCGTTGTGGGCGCATCTTAAGAAGTTGACATGTGTGTCAACGCTGATAATAGCGCATGACAATATTACAGAATAATCACTAACACGATGAAATTGACCGATTTACTAATGAAAGATTTAAACTTCTATCCGCGATACTAAATGTCTTAATAATAACTAATCATTCCCATAAATAAAATATTAGCAAACCCTTCGTGTGTAAGTGCGTGGTGGCCTGTTGATAAACGGACTAGACGCGACTGCCAACATGTTCACGGTGGTCGCGGGTTCGAATCCCAGGGCACACCTCTGACTTTTCGGAGTCATGTGTGTATTGATAGTCAATCACCACGCACTAAAACGGTGAAGGAAAACATCGTGAGGAAACCTGTATACCATAGCGATTTATAAGAATTTATATGGTATGTAAGTTTGCCAACCCGCACTAGGCCAGCGTGGTGGACTATATGGCCTAACCTCTCTCAATCGTATTCTCGATTGTAGAGTAGGCCCGTGCCCTGTAGTGGGACGTATATGGGCTGATAAAGAAACCCTTCGTGGCATATATTAGCCAAACATAAACTTTTACAATGTAAAATGTAGGGTCACAACTGCTTCAACTTCGCTGAATGTTAGAAGACACCAGAATATACTGGTGGTAGGTCTCTCATATGTGAGAGGCCATCTGGGTAGGTACCACCGCAATGTCTATATCTCCCGTGAAACAACACTGCTTAAATGCACTGTTGTGTTTCGGATTGAAGGACATTGTAGCCAGAGCAACTACTGGACATATTGAGACTTAACATCTTATGTCTCAGGATGGCGAGCGCAGTGGAATGTTGCTACTGTTCATGAGCGGTCGTATCGCTTACCATCAGGCGAACGGCTTGCTCGTCTCGCCAATCAATGCAATAAAAAAAAAAAAAAGATATATGCTAATAAATTCTATTTTTGTAAATTCTGAGCTTCTCTCCTCGCCTACACACTTTTACTGATATATGTTTCATATTTAAATGTACGTTATTTCCAATTAACTTTGCGGTTTTATAATTACTAAAATAATTATTATTAAGCTTACAAAAATATGACAAGGGATTTTTAATGGTACGCGCTTCTATTAATGTTTTAAGCTCTCTGAAAACAGTATCAAGTTACGTACTCACATAATATGCGTATAGTTGCGGCGGCCAGTGTCAGTATGACGTGAAGAGAGATGGACATGCGGCAGCCAAACAAAGTCGATATGAGTGACGTCGGCGCCTCGACGCCTGCCGCTATATTCTACCACCTACGAACACTGAAGTATTCTTCAAAAGTCAGAACTGAAATGTATGAAATTTATTAATGAAGAAATTTATTATAATACTGCATATTATTTATACACCGTGAAGGTATCAATAAGCACTATAAAACGGGATAAAAAAGAAACGCCAGAAGCCTGATAAAAACAAAAATACTCTCAACAAAAGATATTTGACAAATGTAGCAAAGTAAACCCCAGTCCCAAGTCACATGAATACAGAAGCAAAAACCCACTGCACTCGATTTGAAGAAGAAAACGTCGCCGACTCCCGGACGTTGAGATATGATACTAAGCTGTCAGGAAGTTTATGAGTGATTTAAAAATGGCGCGACTGGAGCAAAGAAAATATCACAAGTGTAGAAAACATTGTGGCAAATAAGTTACTGTTTACTACAAGTTCAAGTAAAAGTTTGAAGTAACTGTTACTAAACATTTTCGTTTTCTTTGTTTAAAACACCAACAACTTTTCGATTTTTAAAAACCAAGTTTACCCAAGTATTAACATAAGAAACTACCGACAGATAACTATTTATTAGTATGACTAATTGAAACAATAAGTATGGGTGCTGACGGGTATGTGAGTCGTGTGTCCGCGAGGAGTGCCGGCGCGCTGGGGCGGGCGCGTGGCGCGTGGCGCGTGGCGCGTGGCTCGTGTGGCGGCACTCGCGCGGCGGCCGGCGCTCCGGACGCGCAGCTCAGTTGCGTGTCGCTACCACTCTCCTGCACTCGCGCGACAACTTTTACGCGCGTCTCTCGTGCGCTCCAAGTGTTGTGCTTTGTTATTTCGTGAGGACTTCAATATATACCAAACTATTTCTATAAATTTTCGGAAGGTTGGAGCCTTCCATTTATCGTTTTTAAGAACTTGTGTTTGAAGTTTCTGAGAAACTATAAGTGTTTGTAGGCTCCAGTGCTGTTTACTTTCGGTAAGTTTTTTTTTTAATACTACCCTACAAATAATATTCTCATAGGGAAGTCAAAATAAAATATTATTTTATTTTAAAAAAATAGTTTAGAAAATTTTTTGTAGTCACTGTGTGTCACATGGAAGTTTTATCTTGTTTCAAAGTTTACTTATTTTTTGATACAAAATAAATATAACTCCAAAAAAAATATTAATCTCACTAAAATCATTTTTAAATAAAGTGTTGCCAAGACGAGAGTATGACTGATACGACTCGCACCGTCAAAAACTTGCCGGACCTCACGCCCTGACTCTACAAGAAATAACTTCACAAACTCTTTACCTTTGTCAAAACGTGTGGCTAGTTTAGGGAGTTGGGAGACAAGAGTTTCTACTTTCAGATTGTATTTGTATTGATACTAGCTTACATAGTACCAAATTTGATCGTCAGTGAATCAGTTCGAAATAAGGATTTTTTAGATATTAATGAAATCTAGAGTATCTAAGGCTATGAAACTAATGAGCTAATTATGGTTGTTTTGTTTAATAACTTCGCTACGGATAACATATTCTAAGAATTTTTATTATCTAGTACAAAGCGCTTCGTGGAAATATATGTATTTCCTTTACGCTTTATTTGGTCACAGACACAGTAACAGTATAATCGGTAAAACATATATATTTTATAGTAAATTATACAGCTACGTCAAAACCTTTGCAGATGAAAATAGTTTTATCAACATAATTGAGCGAATAACATTAAATTAATTATTCTGTACTTATTAAATATTTGTTTGAAAATGAAACTACAAATAAAATAAGTTTGTTAATTCATTTAGGTATATTGTTTAAATATTTTAAGTATCGCACCAAATTTACAAAGTATTTCCCATGTAAATAAAAAATTGAGGGATCTTGTAATATTGAAATGTTAATAACACAAAACACTCATTAAATTCTCTAACTTGGTTGGGCCATCCACTTTTCACGAATATTTAGGTTTAGAAAATATTATATTATGAGATTATCTACAATTTGTACCGTACATCGGGAAGGCTTCTTCTTAATCACAATATCTTCAAAGAAAAAATGCTTATTCTTAGTATTAACGTATCTGTTTACCCCGGCGGAGATAAGGCGTGATATTTAATGGTACATTTATATATGAAGACGAATTTTACTTTGTATTCCAAAATGCAACGCGCTCAGAACACTTTTTACATTAGAAACAATTAGGTTTTTTCTCCCGCGCTAATCGAATATCAATATCTATACTGCACGAAAACAGATATAATGGTTGTTACGAGATAATGCGAGTAGTGAACTAGATGTTAAAATATGAGGAGTTCGAATTGATTTACACTAATGTAATATCGCTCACAAACTGTTCTCTCTGTGTCCTTAATGTTAAAATATTAATTTTAAATGTACCGGTAATAAGAACCGCACACAACGACTTGATAATACAAATTTAAGCAGACGCATCGTGCACTAAATGTCTAACTAAGGCGTGCCGTCATATAACACCGAACATAAACTAATGTGTATCTAAAGCTGAATAGTTTGTTTGATTGTTAGTTTGTTTGTTGGACGCACTAATCTCAGGAATTATTGGTACGAATCGAAAATACATTTGGTGTCGAATAGTCCATTTATCGATGAAGGCTTACGGTGACGTTATATCCCGGAAAATAATATAGCGGAACTATTACCCCGGGAAACTTTTCAGGCGGGTGAAAAGTATTTCACCTGATGGTAAGCGATACGAAAGCTCATGAACAGGAGCAAAACCAAACAACACCTTAAATTACAAAGCAATGCTTGGCATTCCACTGCCCTTGCTATCCTTAGACATAAAATGTAAAGTCTCAATATGCCTAGTAGTTACTCTGGCTACAATGTCCTTCCCATGTTACCCACCCAGACGGCCTCACATATGAGAGATCTACGACCATGCGGCGGGTTAGGCCGCCCGCAGGTAGGGGTAGGTACGTAAATGAGTACTCAGGGTAATTACGTGGTTCGGGCTTTAATAAATTCACATCACTGTTTACACCCGGCACTGTTGCTGGTGGTATGCAACGGGAGTCACTGGCCTTCGTTGGACACTGATCCGGGTCTTCGGCACGTGGCGGAACCCGGCGACAGCTCGCCGGCGAAGTTTGCTGCCACGTGGCCGGACACGGTGCGCAGGTCAGCGGCGCGGCGCAGGCTCGGCTGCAGTCGGGCAGGAAGCGGTGCGGAGCGAAAGCGGGCAGTAAGCCAGCGCACGGAGTCAGCTCTCCGTGGCGGAAGCAAAACGAAGTAGGCGAAGAAGAAGAACGCCAAGGACGCCAAGAACGCCAAGAACCCCAGCGGGTTCGGAAAGACGCGTGGGTAGCACGCGGCTTTCAGGTTATAGAAAGGAGGATGCGAGCGACGTTACACGCGTATTTAAGTGAGCGCCGATGACAGTTCGCACGTCACGTTTGACAGATGTCAGAAATTGAATCAACCAATCAGCGCAACGGGGCGTTGATTGGCATAGACAATACGATTTATGCCGACTATTAAGCCATAGACCGCAATTATTAGAGGTGACATTCTCACAACGTCACAGTACCCCGCCGAAAAGACCAGGATTTTACTTATAACTGAATATGAGTAAAATCCGTCTGCCTATTTAGCATTCTTGTTAAATTACACTTTCATTCCATCCTCTTACATACTTCATCCTTACCAAATGTCTAGCATCAAAATATATTATGACCACACTCACAACGTCACAACCAGTTGTCTCATCTATTATTTATTATAATTATTTCAATAACTAGAATAATTAGCAAATAACAGTGAAGGTAATCATCTGTTTTTATTTTTCTTTTCTTTCTTCTATTTGATAATCTATTTATTTATTTATTTATTTTATTTATATATGCTTTATTGTACACCAAAATGTAAGACACATACAAGTTCTTAAAAACTAAAGGCATGGTTACAATAGGCGGCCTTATCGCTAGCTGCGATCTCTTCCAGGCAACCTTTGGATGGACTGGATTATTGTGAAATCTACTCAATATCATAAAGATCTATAAAAAAAATTATACATGTAACTCGCGCTATGCCAGCCTGGCGGACTATCACTAATAAAAATAATAAAACACTGCAGTACCCCAAGCATTACGATACAGTTCAGGAAATACTGGGCGTGATAATTAGAAATGCAAGGAGGTGCACTAACAGCAAGCATTGATAGTGGTTATTTAACCCATTCTTGACCACTGTGACGGCGGGTCTGCGCTGCACCCCGCAGTGCCGCGGCGCCTGCACACTGCACACAAAAGAGCTAAGTTATTAATAGCTCGGCCGCTCCTTGCGCTTCTATTAATGTATCTACATTCAGTGCGCTTTTGTTCGCCTCCGTATCGTCCTATTGTTGTGTCTCGGCCTCGTTCTCATCAATCTTAATGCTTAGTCTATCATCCTTGACTGCTGAAGCAACTACAATGCCACTTGATAGACACGGTTCCTTTATCTATAAAAGCCATATGCATCCAACTCTTGATTAATTAGCATTTGAAGTAAAATAGGCGTCAGCCGGCGCTGTGTGTGCCCGTGCCACGACAACATGCCTTGACCCGAGGCGACGTCGACACAACCAAGTCGCTGGGCACTGCACCTCACTTATTACCATCTTATAAGAAAACTCTAGCGAGTAGCTTTACTGACGGACGTCGCTTACAACCCCGCACATACAAACGAAAGAAACACTCCAAAATTAAAGCTGATTTGAGATTTTATGTTTTATCCCTCGATCGGAGCTGAAAGTCAACGCTCGTGCCAAGTTTTAACTAAATCAAAGTATTCTCTGTAATTGGGTAACAACATTGAAGTTTATAATTTGATTTTCTCTCGCTACAACAAAGAAGTTTAATGAAAAATAGTTTAATTTTGTTAGCTTTGTAGTTGTTCGGTTAATTGTAGTGTTATTAAAGTAGCCCCACCGCGCAGTGTATGTTTGTGTGTGTGCGGAAACAATATTGGAGATAGGAGCGGGTGTGTGCGTGCATCGATGTGAGCAACGGATATGCTCGTAATTAAAGCATATTTTATTCATAATTAATTATAATTTAAATGACGTGCAGCTCCACCGCCTAGTAGAGAGCAGCGACGTGGCGTGCGTGTGTTGTGTAGGTCCAGGCGCGACAGCCTGCCAGAAATAATTTGCTACGAATACAACGGCCCCCTTTTATAGCTCAAAACAACCCTTACATAAAAACATTAATAATACTATGTTACGGGAGTTACGTTGGCACTACAGACATGTGAAATGGCAAAAGTATATACATACATTATGAAACACCGGCACAAACAGCCTAAGCACAATATCAATGAAATTAACATAACCAGAATTAACAGAAACCTGTTTTTTTTTTTCTACGACGCGATTAATCTGTCGAAGATGACACTAATTAATGTTAAATTTCATAATTGTTTATTATAGTTTTCAGACGGTAACTTGGTTAAACTCGTACACAATGACATATCACAGCAAAATAAAAAATAATCAGTATACGGAGCGCGCGTGCAAACTGTTTAACGCGCTTAACATACGTTCAAACCGACTAGACTGCATTATTGTCTAAAAGTGCTACGAAACGCTACACACCGCTACGGGCTACGCGCTACATAGGTGATAATTTTATCTCGACAATTGCTACGCGTAGCGCATCGGAGCCGTGTGTGTGCTTCTCGTAGCGCGCGCTACAGTATTGTGCTACGAGACGGTCGCTAGTGTTATCCGACACGGCTAAAGTTTCAGTTTAATGATGCTGCACTTTAGACGCTATAATGGAAGTGCACTCTGCGCTTAGCCAATGTTCATTAAAAACACGGCCTCGCTGTCTGCCGCGCGACTAATGGCATCGAATTATAACACTGTGTTCGGGTAATTTGCTCGTGTGTATTATTAATTTTTAGTGGCGTTGTGCTTTTTCATTATTCCACTTTTACGTTTGCTTAAAAAACTAATCGTTTGCAAAGTTTTTATATGTTCGTGGAGTGTGTAGAGTGGGTCTTGCGGTTTGACGACTAGCGACAATGTCGTGTGGTTTTTTAAGCTCTGTAAGTGTAAAGTGAAAGACAAGCATCGCCGCAGAGGTGAGCAAAATCATCAACAACAATCAACATATGTTCCATTTCATTTAGATGAATATTGCATAAACTAGTTGTATAGATGCTATCTATTTCTCCCGCCAAACAGCAGTGTAAATGCACTGTTATGTTCCTGTTTGAATGAAATTTAGCCAGAATGGACTGGACATACTGAGGTTTAACATCTTGTGTGTCAGGGTGACGACCGCAATAAAATGCCAAACATTGCTATGTATTTCATGTATTTTTTTTTTATTTACTATCCATTTTATGTCGGTCGTTTTGGTTACTGTCTCGCCTCGCTATTCATAGCAAAAAAAAATAAGACATGTCACAGTAGCGTAAGCCTTATCATTATGCACAAACGGAGCCACCTCCGACCAGATCATTCAATCGGTAACTAGAGTCAGTTTGAAAAGTCCAATTATGGTTTATTTGAAAAGAGTTTTGAATTATGCAAAAATCACGCATCCATTAATTTTATATTTAACATTTATCGTCTATCTTAATTGCCTTGCACAGTATCTTGAACAGTATATATAACCCGTATCAGGAATATTTATAATTTTGTTAAAAATCTATCTCTTAAAACTTGACGAAAATGTATAAATTTAAACCGTTGAATAAAATTCATATAAACCACTGTCGAACCATTAAGTCACGCGTGGACATTCTTTCCAATCTCCTGCCTACAAACAGTATCGATACCTATAATACAGTGCCATTAATTATCTATCATGCAACAACACTGATTGAATGCCGCTATCGTCTCGATGGGACAGCTCGTGTCTGTCCGCGTGTCTGCGTGCAGTGCGGCGGGGCGGGGAGGGGAGGGGGAGGCGACCAGGTTCAAGGGTCGCCCCCCATCGCCGGCTCGAGAGCCGTTCCCTTCACAATTGATATGCCGACTTAGCTGCAACGAGCACAGGGCTGCCAGCGACGCTGTCTACCTCGGAGGACTGAGTTGCGTGCACAGGGAATAGCCTTAAATTATATTTAAAGGATTTAAAGTGCACTACATTATTATGAAAACACGATGCAACGACATTCTCGGGTGCAATGTGTTGGACCCTCAGCAGACGCGTGGGAAGCGGCGGCCGCATGCGAGAGCACGCACGCCTCGTGACAAGCGGGACTCGTGGATGAGTTGGTAATTGAATCCGGCGGCGCGCGAGACGCGACACCCCTCCGCGCTTATTAAGACGCCGCGCCGCCAGTCGCGAGCCCGCGTCGAGTGTACTTTAATTGGAAGCCAATATTGTGCCACCGCCGCTCACACGTACCCCTCCCGCCCCCGTACAACCCCGCACCTCCACAGCAGGCCACTCCGCACGGACCGATACAAAGATCCGCTACGTTCGTAGCTTACGGAACTAGCTGCAGTCGTGCCGCCCGGCCCGCACTCCGCTCCGACACACTCACTGCATTGAATGGCGCGGAGATGCATTCATTACTCACAGCGGTTAATGGCTCACAGTTCTAGATCAGATAAACTAAGATATGTTCACAACACTTCCGTCTAACAAGTTCTATCTATTCAGATACTTCAGCCTGTATGCGCCGCAGTGTCTGACAACATATCATAAATGTTAAATTATGTCATGGATTCCTCCGTATTAGAAATAGCACTACAGTGATTTTCTTCCATTACGAGTAGTTCAGTGCGCACAACCGGCGCAGTCGGTGGCTCAGAAACAACTGAACGACATCGATATATATATATGCATATACATTTTATAATGTATAATTTTTACGGCTTTTGCAATACTTAAGTCTATGGACCGACCAGAAATAACTAAACAAGGATCCGCGTAGCTATAGCAATTTAAAAAAACATCGATATTACAATAGAGAACATAGTTTGAAGCTAGCACAAGCATGGAATCCAATACATTTAATTAAATCGGAAACCAGAAGACTCCCAGACATCAAGACATAGTGAGCTCCTTCAGCATAGATCGGAACGCAAAAACCAATTAACTATTTAAATTAGTAATTGTAAATTTAGGGTAGTTTAATTTTAGTAATCACTGAGCAGATGACTAATACCTCAGTTCACCCCGTGACCACGACTGCTGTAAAAAAAAATCGAAACGCCGGAAAATAAAAAACAAAGTAATTATACCTCTTCCGCGATGATATCCGTAAATAATAGGTTTATTTCAATAAATAACGAAACAGTCACTGCGCGACTATAAAAAAATTAATTGGCATATTAATATGAGACGCGATGGTTACCATTGGTCACGACAAGCGACACAAAAGTTGTGACAAACACTCATCTAACTGCTCGAAGCGAGCGGGAGCAAGTTTAATGTGGCGACTCGCGCAGTGGTGCACTTTACCAACTTGTAAACGGTTCTCTGTGCAGAGGCACATAAATATAAAATGCGTTTCAATGCGAGAATTCGCCGTCCTTGCAGGCGTTCATAATTATAGAGTCACTCACCATCTCTCTGACAGTATAAGATGCAACTGTACTCTACTATATACAAATGTATCCAAGGTATTTATACCCATATGAAACACAATACTATACTTAAGCAAACTCAAATCATCTTATATGAAACATCTAGGCAGGATCATCTATCAGGATGATATGCGGCAAGTGATGATCGCGCCGCGCTCCTGTCGCGACAAACGAGGCGCGAGCTCGGCGCGGTGCACATCATCAATGTTCACACTTAAGTCATCACACCTACAAAATATTTAAATTTTACTAAAAACCACTAACGTATGCTATGGAGTGCGGCGCGCTCACTCCGTCACTTACAAGTGGCGCCACCTGTTGCGTCACACATAAATAATGGATACTATTTTAATTTTAACACGCGCCTCTACTCTGTCTACTCAGTTTGACTTATAGTATAGGATCCCGCCATACATCGACCTTCACCGAGATGTTTATTTGATGAAACCTATTTTATATGCAATTTAATATGTCAATAAATATATTGTATATGGGTTGCCTTGCAAATTTCAGTCCAGAATACGATTAATTAATTATTAAAAAAAAAATATTTTTTACACATTTCACCTGTTTGATTATTAAACAAATTCTATACCAATCGAAAGTATGAAACCCATAGAATATGTAAACGTTAGGTTGCCTATTTTTTTCCGGTCACAACCCTCAGGTTGCCAGGTAACACAGAACACAGCATATACGAGTCTATCGCTGTCCTTTTCATTCTCAAGAATAAATAGCATGCGCACCCTCTTTCTTTATGAGCGGACTTCGAACAGCTGCTATGCTGTGTCACTCGGAGCAATATTTCACTTTTCTAAATTCGACAACCGCAATTCGGGACTGATTTTTCGCAGGCAACCCTATACCACCGTGTTCATAATAAAATGATCTTTATTTTCATTTAATTTCCATTCAATAATCAGACCGGCGCAAAATGCTAGTAGCGATTTACCTGTTTATACCTGGCAACCTGAGGGTTGTGACCGGAAAAAAATAGGCAACCTAACGTTTACATATTCTATGGGTTTCATACATTCGATTGGTATAGAATTTGTTTAATAATCAAACAGGTGAAAAGTGTAAATTTTTTTTTTTTATTTTAATAATTAATTAATCGTATTCTGGACTGAAATTTGCAAGGCAACCCATATACAATATATTTATTGACATATTAAATTGCATATAAAATAGGTTTCATCAAATAAACATCTCGGTGAAGGTCGATGTATGGCGGGATCTTAGACTATTAGTATTTTTCATAGATTAAAGTGTTTTGACATGATATGCTTCTAAACAAGACAGTTTATGTGTATTTATGAGAGTGGAAATATTGTGACAGTTGTGTAGTATGCACATGGCGCTGTGTTCTGTAGTTAGTGTTGTTATCTCGTCGGCGCGCGGTGTTATCGGCGAGCGCGGCGTGTGTGCCGGCGGCGCGTACTTCCGTCGATTACGCTCGAGTTGGGCTCGCGTTGTGAGTGGCGCCGCCGGGAATGGTTCCTCTGCCGGGAACAGACACAGCCGGCAGTCCCGCTGCCGCATGCCGCGACCCACTCCGCCGTGTGTCACAATACTAGCAGAACAAATGCAGCGAGCTGACGCGACGAGCAGGAGTGATCGCAACTGACGCGAATTTTCAGACTACTGTTAGTCACGCGACCAGTCTATTTTGACTTTATCAGTCGGCGCAATCCTACCTATAAAACTTTTCAACATGATTACCTTCCAAAAACTTTATTGTATTATAAATGAAATAAATCAATGTATATACAGAGTGGCAATAGCAGAAGCAAGGATCGACAGTGGCACGCATTCTCAAAATTAATAGGAGTTCGAAATATTCTTGTCCACATAAGGCGCAAGAGAAAATCATGAGTTGAAGAGGTAAATGGCCTGGGATAAAAAAACTTTTATAACCGGTGCAGCCAGCTATGATGCACCACGGGTTAAAATGTTATTATAAATGATTAGCGCGATGTTTATTGTGTGTATAACTGATGTATTGTATGGTGCAGGCGCGTGCGCGGCGACATGGCGCGCGCCCCGGCGCTGCTCGCGCTGCTGCTGCCGCCGCTGCTGCTGCACCGTGAGTGATACTACTACTCATTTTAACAAAATATCTTAACCTAAATTGAGAGCTAATAACACAACACACACAATGTTTACTTGGCTATTTTGTGCATCTTATCCACAGTGGTAACATAATGCTGGGGCATCTCACACATAATACATTGACTATACTTAATCTCATAGAGTCCGCTGTACTGTGTACGCTAATGATGCTTTAGACACCGCAAAATAATACATGTCTTCATCCATCCCATGGGATTACGGTTTACCATGGTAAACCGTAAGAGATTGCCTCTAACGACACGACCGCCGTTTTTACTCTTATGTTAAGTATTAGTTTAGTTTAAGATATATATTTGTTGTACAAATAAGAATAAAATAAAAAGTAATTAATAAATATAACACCGAATAAGTCTCTCGTAGTTTTTGATGTCTACGACATAAGACTCGATAATAATGTGCGGTCATAATTATATATTTGGCTTTTGAGTGCACTTATTAATAATTTATTTACTTTTCTACCAAATGGCGTGTATTCCATCGCAGTGTTAGTGGAATTGATTATAAAACAGAGGTCACATGCAACAGACCCTGCGCCTGTGAGCCCGCGGTGAAGCGACTGGTTCCATTCGGGGCGCTCCGCATCCATGCTACCGACGAACAACATTTCACTCCCAAAACAAACTTTTCCATGTTGGATTATTAAGAAAAAACGTATAATAAATGTATTTCATTGAAGTGCCGGCACTTTGGTAAATATAAACTTCAGCCAAAGTTACACAATAAAAATTGTATTCGTTTTTATAAAGGCAGCACATGATCCCTGCTGCTGCTTCCCCGCTCCCCCACACCACCGCGACGCCAGCCGTCACTCAGCACCGCAACTGAGCAAACACACGCCACACTTAAGCTGCTCCACAATAATACGAGTATAAGTGCTCAACTTCACTTGTTGAAATGTCTTTAGCTATAAACCGGCGTCTCTCAGCGTGCGCGCTGCCAGCCCTGGAGACGCAATGCACCTGCGCTCCACACATTCAATCACATAATATTATTCCCTCGCAGTAACATCCTTATAATCTGCAATTGAGTCCGAGTAAACTAGTTGCGTGGTGGCCTGTTGGTAAATGGACTAGACGCGACTGCCAACATGTTCACGGTGGTCGCGGGTTCGAATCCCAGGGCACACCTCTGACTTTTCGGAGTCATGTGTGTATTGATAGTCAATCACCACGCACTAAAAACGGTGAAGGAAAACATCGTGAGGAAACCTGCATACCATAGCGATTTCGATTTATAAAATTTCTATGGTATGTAAGTCCGCCAACCCGCACTAGGCCAGCGTGGTGGACTATATGGCCTAACCACTCTCAATCGCACTCTCGATTGTAGAGGAGGCCCGTGCCCTGCAGTGGGACGTATATGGGCTGATACAGACAGACAGAAACTAGTTGCTACCAGTTTCACAAGGTGAAGCGTGCGCATATGCGTGGCTGGCCGAGAGAGACTCGCCACAAACCACGCAAAAATAATTAATAAGAAACTACACGAGTTTGGTTTACGGAGTAGAATCAATATTGAGTTAGTATGGCATTCATTGAAAAAAAATCACTGAGATAGCTAAGAGGTATGTTGCGAGCGGCGAGTGACGGGGGTGAGGTAGCGCGCGGCAGGGTGGCGGGACGCGCGGGAGGGAGGCAAGGCATCTGGAGCGTTGTTCCCAAACGAGTAATTCGGTTAAGTTTGTTGGTTGTTTGTCGGAATTAGTTGCGTTTTACTTTTACAATTAACTCTCGCCGGAGCGCGGGAGAGTTAAGTCGCGCTTAAAGAAACTCACTTATCAAGTTTTTGAAGTCAAATGTTGTTAAATCAGATTTTTTAATTAACATTCTCACTGCTTATTTCTAAAATGAGATGAGGTGAACCTGCCGAACATCTAACCTGTATAAATTTCTTATGATTACATTACGATATAAACAAGGAAATCAACATAGTAAATTGAATCTACCATAAGCTCAGTTCATTCATCAGTGTATATATACAGGGTGATATTGACATATTGTATTAAATTTAAACCACATGTTCCTTACCCACATAGGTAATATTGTACAAAGTTTATCAAATACTGCCTGATAGTTTTATCAAAAATCGCGATTTTATGTTCCAAGACTTTTGATCAACCCCTCTGCATACCGAGTTTTTTTTTACGACGCAGGTAGGTTTCCGAACCGAACTAAAGTCAGCAACGCGGTAAAATACTCGTATCTATATGGGATGTCCAAAAATCGTGAAAACAAAAATAACAATTTTTGACAAATTAACATCTTTATTTTTTTTCAAATTATGTACAATGTTCCCTGGGCTAATGAGGAATATGTAGGTTAAATTAAGTACAATGTGTCAATATCACGCTGTATAAATAGACAGACCGCCCCCCCTCCCCCCTCGCTGGGCAGTGGCGGGCACCGCAGGCGGCAGGCGGCAGGCCTTTGTGTTGCAACTACACAGAATCGCTATTAGTGCAGTAGGTACAGAGCAGCTGGCTGGCAGCGTCGCATCGTCGGTCTCACAGCCGCGGTACAACATGCGCGGTGTACGCCTCATTTATTTTACCATCGCAATGTAATGCTATCTCCAAACTTCGGCGAACAACCCCAACCGCAATTATGGAATGGACCTGTGGAATGGACATTCTGTGTAGTACTCATCGTATTTAATTATTTATTTATTGTTACTTGGCTCATATGACACCGCATAATATGCAGTGTTTATTATCCTGATGCAAGTTAGGCTTCCAGCAATCTTAATCGTCAACTTAAGTTTATCTAGATATCAGTCTTCACTGAATCGGTCAATCCATACCAAGCGATACACGATCAATTGAGCGAGGGCCGGACTGACGAACATACAACAAACTCCGGTGTGGGCTCGAATATAGAACATAAATCATACAGGGTATATCAAGACTAATAAAGACACAACGTAACTGAAAATTTTGCAAACGAACGCGACCCAGCGAGGCCAAGTTATAGGCGCCACTACTACGGCTTACGATAATGTTATGATGTTGTGTATGTGTATGTGTGTGTGCAGCCGGCGCGTGCGAGCTGGCGCTGCAGGTGCCGTGGTTCGTGGCGGAGCCGCCGGCGCAGGTGCAGTACGCGGCGTCGCGCGGCGTGCGGCTGCGGTGCGCCGCGCGAGGCGACCCCGCGCCCACGCTCTCCTGGATCACCGACGACGGCGCGCCCATCGACGACAGACCGCCTCTCAGGTCACACACACGCATACATATGTCGGCCCAGCGGAGTGGCTAACTTTTATTGTATATAAGCATAACGTTAACTTTTATGTACTGTGTAACGTTGATGGTGCAGGCGCGTGTACAACAACGGCACGCTGGAGATATTGCCGAGCAGCTCGTACCTGGACGCGGGCGGCGGCGCCATGACGCTGCGATGTCGCGCCGCCAACGCGCACGGCGTCGCGCTCTCCCGTGACGTCACGCTCCAACCCGGTAAGCGGCAGCGCGGCCGCGGTGCAGCGTTGCGACGAGTGCGGTATTCTAACAACAGTGTGTGTGTGTGTATCTCAGTGGCAGACGTAGCGTGGGAGGCGGTGGTGTCGGCGGCGCCCGCGGCGCTGGGCGGCGTGGCGGCGCTCACCTGCTCGGCCACGCAGCACGCGCAGCACGTGCGCGCCGCCGCCTGGTACCGCGCCGACCGCCTGCTCGCCATCGACGCGCCGGGACCAGGTCACATGCCCCCGCTAGTTGCTACACTACGACTGCGGGATAAACTCATCTTCTCGCATGGCTGTTCCGGTTTAATAAATCGCTGATACGAAATGCGGCGCGTGTGAAATGAGTAATATCTTGCGACCTGAAAACTATCTGCACGAGTCGGCGCGATCAGTCGGCATCGGCGCCGTCGGGTTTAATAAAAGGATGGTGCGGTCACACATAAATCGGTGCGGTATTGAGGGGCAGAGCGGCCGCCGGACACCGATAAATCTCTCCGGACAGCAGCGGGCGGGCGGCGGCGGCGAAACTCCGGAGCCATTAGTTACGCCACCCGTATGTCAAGCGCCACGTCGCACTCTTAATTAATTCTACCTCCTTGGAAATATTTCACGTAATAAGAGGACAAATTAGCGCGCGGTGTTTGTTACCAGCGTCCCTCCCCGTCCCCCGCACCCGTCCGCCCCGCGCCCCCGGCACCCGCCCTGCCACCAGTGAGGAATATTCGCTCTTCCATGCATCTTAAAAGAAAACTAAAAATACCCGCATAAATAAAAGACTCAACTAAATTATTATTATTATTATAAGCCCTTTAATTCCCACTGCTGGGCAAAGGCCTCCCTCCTTTCCTTCCATTTGTCGCGGTCAGGTGCTAATTGCGGCCAGTTCGGAAGATATGAATCGAGTCCGTCCCGCCATCTCCTTCTAGGCCTACCACGTAGTCGGTTTCGGCCATTGGGGAACCACTGTGTAGTAACTTTCGCCCAATGGTCGTCGGACATGCGGTAGATGTGGCCAGCCCAGTTCCATTTCAACTTGGCAGCTGTTTGTCCCACGTCAGCGATCTTGGTTTTGGAACGCAGCGTTGAGTTCTTAACGCGGTCGACAAGCTTAACTCCAAGAATGCTGCGTTCCATCGCTCGTTGGCAAACCCCCAGGACGGACTTTTGACGATTGGTTAGAGACCAAGTTTGCGCTCCATAAGTAAGGGTGGGGAGTATACACATGTCCATAAGTTTCCTTTTAAGGGAGAGAGGTAATGAGCCTTTCATTAGATCTTTCATTGACCAGTAGTTCCTCCAGGCATTCTCGGTTCGTCTTGAGATTTCCTTGTCTTGTCTTGCCTGGAAGGATACTATCTGGCCAAGGTAAAGGTACTCATGGACATATTCAACTCCCACTCCCCCAACTTCTATGCGCCTCTCTAAGCTGTTTGTCTTTACTTTGGTCTTGGTCATATTCATGCCAAGTCCGACCTCGAGGCTCGCTAGGCTCAGTTGTTCGAGCATTTGGGTCAAATCAGCTGCAGATGAGGAGAAGAGGACAATGTCATCGGCGAAGCGAAGATTAGTTAATCTCTTTTCGCAGATAACAATGCCGCTGTTCTCCCAACTGAGTTTCAATTTTCGAAAAACTTCTTCCAGCGTGGCTGTAAAAAGTTTTGGAGATAGCGGGTCTCCCTGTTTCACACCCTTTTGGATAGGAAAAGAAGGCCCTGCGGAACCATTGATACTGATGGATGCTGTGCTGTGTTTATATATGTTCCGAAGTAATTGTATGTACCCGGGGTGGATATTCTGTTTTTCAAGGGACTTAAATATGGCTGAATGGTGTAGGCTATCGAATGCTTTAGAATAATCAACGAATGCAATGTACAAAGGTATATTGAATTCTTGATGTTTTTCTATCAGCTGATTTAGGGTATGTAAATGATCGGTGGTCGAAAGGCCACGGCGGAATCCTGCTTGTTCAAAGGATTGGTAGTCGTCTAATTTGTCAGATATTCGATGTTCAATTATTTTTATAAAAAGTTTATAAAGATGGGATATTAAGCTTATGGGACGGTAATTGTTTATATCGGACCTGTCACCTTTTTTATGGAGTAGTGTTATGTTCGAATGGCAAAATCCTTTTGGAAAATAACCGGATTTTAAAATTGTGTTATACAAGTTGCAAATGTGGGGTAGCAAAATCTCTTCTCCAACTTTTAATATTTCTGCTGTGATACCGTCTTCACCGGGAGTCTTATGGTGTTTCATGCCGAGAAGAGCCTTATGGGTTTCTAAACCCATTATAATTGGCAACTCAAGGTCCGGGTTTACATTTAAATGGGTCTCAAAATGGGGGAAGTGATGTTCAGAATATAGGGATCTATAAAAATTTGTACATATTTCAACTATTTTAGCTCTATCACCGTGTCTTACGCCGTGGTTATCTTTTAAATGTGTTATTATTGGTTTGCATATTTCCATTCCCCTCATGGCTGTTTTAAGCGATTGCATATTTGTTAGAGCATTATGAGCTAGTTGAGTGTTGTATTGCCTTATATCTCTACGTATATTTCTCTTTACTTTCCTGTCTAATACTCTATAGCTTTTAGTTGCATAAGTTTCCAGTTGTCTTTTTCCTATTAGTTGTAGTGTCTCTCGCGTAAGTTTGATCTGTTTCTTTTTAACGCTCTTAATCTTTTGATTAGCTATTTTCACCGCCTCTTTAATATTATTATACTGAGTCTGCACATCTTCGGAGCCTATTGTGCCAAGTAAATTAAAACTATTTTCTAAGTACAAATTATTTTTTTCTTTATTGGCTATAAGAGTTGCTTTATCTAGCTTATTTACTGATTTTAAAATTATTCTAGTTCTTTGAATTTTAAAATTAAAACTAATGGTGAGTCTAAGAGGTCGATGATCAGAACTGAATTTGAATTGATAGACTAGAATTTGAATTGATAGACAACTAAAAAATAGATTTAATTTATAACAGGTTTCAGATTAGAAAATTGTGTGGAATACATTCGTTTTATTGTTAAATAGCCAGGTTGCTTGAAGATACTCCTATACTCCACGCTTTTTATCAATTAGTTTTACTTTTTAAGTTGGTTCTTTTATTAAAGCGTGTATTTTTAGTTTTTTATACTAAGTTTTCTATACTATTACTAGCGGCCCGGCCCGGCTTCGCCTGGGTGCAAATATAGATTCCAGTCCATATTTTATTTCAAATCAACATGACAGCCGTTGTCTAAACTGCTTATCCAATTCCAATCCCATCCTGTACCTATTCTTCTGTCCCATTTTATCCAACTTATATTCTATTCTATCCCATCACTCCAGATTTAAATCATTATTTTGCTACGAAGATATTATAACACTGTTACTACTCCGACTGTCTGTATCTGTATCAGCCCATATACGTCCCACTGCAGGGCACGGGCCTCCTCTACAATCGAGAGTACGATTGAGAGTGGTTAGGCCATATAGTCCACCACGCTGGCCTAGTGCGGGTTGGCGGACTTACATACCATAGAAATTTTATAAATCGCTATGGTATGCAGGTTTCCTCACGATGTTTTCCTTCACCGTTTTAGTGCGTGGTGATTGACTATCAATAGACACATGACTCCGAAAAGTCAGAGGTATGCCCTGGGATTCGAACCCGCGACCACCGTGAACATGTTGGCAGTCGCTTCTAGTCCGTTTACCAACAGGCCACCACGCACTTATTACTCCGACTACATTCATTGAAATCAATTAAAAGATACCATAGCTGACCCGACCACGCTAAGCTATGGCTTAGTTATTATATGATTAATATTAAATTGAATTATTTACCATAGCAAAAAAGCCCGACCCCCCTTTGCCTGGATGCAGATATTTTTTTATTTTACTTCACACCAAATACATGTTATTTTTCGTATAAGCTCTTGTATACCTTAACATGACATAGCTATCGTACTGTCCTGCTCAATTCCGTCCCATCCCGTCTATTCCCCGTCACTTCCCGATACGTCCCGTCCTTTCTCTTCATTATCCATCCCGTCTTATACCGTGCATTTACATTTCGTCCTATCAAATCTGTCAGCTAACCCAGTCATCTCCCGTACGTCCCACTCTATAATATCCCGTTTCTCCATAGCCAAATAGTGTTCCTTATAATTTTTTGACATTAAACACTTTTAAAGCGATTTTGATTATCCATGCAATATTCCATCCCTTATGGGGGTGAACCCCCACTATGCTGTTTTTTCCATAAATATTACGCCATTACTTTTGTTCGTAATAAAGAAATGAAATATTAATTTTCATACAAATAACTTCAGTGGTTTCGATTTTCTTCGACATAACATTTCAGAATGTATAATATTTCTATCAGTGAATTTTAGCGAAGGAAAAGACACTGTAAAAATTCGTGATAAAAGTAAACATAATAACACATAACACACACACAAACACAAACGTACACTATTAGCACTTTCTCACACTGACACCCACAATTAATGTAATTACAATAATTATATTTAACTGGATTCTCAAGACACAGGCAACGCCTAATTTGAAAACCCCTGCAATATTCTCCATATGTAAAATTGTTATTTTAATAAAGATTTTTCATTTTCAAGTGATATTCTATCTGAAAAGAAGTAAATCTTCTTACGTGTGAATAGTATTTATTTAATTGTCCTATATTTATTTAACTTCATAATACATTCTCTTTTGGTTACACAAAATTAATTTCTGAACGCATGCATTAATATTTGACAACCAATTTAAATGTCAATCCCTTTTCATTAATGTCATTAATTTACATCTTTAAAATCTAAAATACGCCATTAATCGAATATTGTGGATATATGTTGTCGATTCGAAACCTTTATTTAAATACGTTCTTTAATTTGAGAGAAGAGTTTACCGTATCGACGGGATGAACATTAAATGTTTGACAGTTACGAACCCATGAACATTTTGTATGAGAAAATGTTAATAAGCTAATATAAACTCGGGAAACCGAGAACGTGATAAAAAGTATCCTATGTCCTTCTCCTGGTTCTAAGCTACCTCCCCACCAATTTTCAGCCAAGTCAGTTCAGCCGTTCTTGAGTTATAAGTAGTGTAACTAACACGACTTTCTTTTATATAAAATTAATTGAAAAAACATTTTCCAGTAGACCAAACTGTAAATCTAAACCATTCTCGAATCTCCACGAACACACACAAAAAATTTCATCAAAATTGGTCCAGTCGTTTAGGAGGAGTTCAGTCACATACACACGCACACAAGAAATATATATATTAAGATTTATTATTGCAATGAATAGCAAATCAGGTAGGGCTCCTAAAATGCAAGTGCAAAAAGAAAAATGAAAGCTGCAAGGAGATGAGAATCAATATAATCCAGCAATGTAATCCACTAAACAATACATGACAGCAGAGTCGCCACTTCATGTCAGTTGTCTGAAAGGCCGCGTTACCTCCCCGCATCGAGCCGATTCATTCTCATGAGGGACTGCAGAACATAAATTTCAGTTCTATCATGTCAATATTTTAATATTTGCAATGTCAATATTTACCTGAAAATATGATTTTAATCTGTAACATAATATTAAACTACTACTAACATAATGGAGTAGTAACTCTACACAATATTATGAAGAGGAATCGTGGTATTAATTTAGACCTCGAACGGTCTAATATTTATTGAAGCAATTTCTCATTTGCGAGGTGCTCGCGACCCATTCCTTCCGCTCCTCGTCGCTTCTGCCGCCCTAGTCGCCGATAGTACTGAACGCTGCAGCTCACGCGCTGCCACCGCCCCGCACTACTAGCTGATACGACAACGACAAAAACTACACTCAGGTTGAGCTTATTTATTGAGCTAGCAGCGAGTTTGATGTGGATGCGGATGTGTGCAGAGTCGCGCTACATGGTGGCGGGCAACAGCCTGCTGATACGCGGTGTGTCGGCCGCCGACGCCGGCGCCTACAGCTGCCTCGCGCGCCACTCGCTCACCGGACACACGCAGCGCTCCCCGCCCGCGCTGCTCGCGCTCACGCGTGAGTACCGCACGCGTGCACGTCGCGCAACCCTTCCGTACATTATGTCGCCTGCACTAATAGTACAATATCCATCGCGTAGTATAATGAGGGCATGTCTGTGCCACTCAATCTGAGGCTCAGCTAGTAAAGAGGATTGTTCACGCGGCGCAATGTATTACGATGTACGCGCGGGTGCGGCGGCGCGTGCTGACTCGTGGTGTGTTGTGTGACATGTGCAGCGGGCGGAGCGTCGGGTGCGCCGCGCCTGCTGCCCGCCGCGGCCGAGCTGTCCGTGCCGGCCGGCGCCGACGTGTGCCTGCCCTGCGTCGCCTCCGACCACCCCGCGCCGCACTACACGTCAGTCACCTTGCCTTCTGTCTTACCGACATATTTATACATAAACCCGTTGTAATAATCTTAGTTTCCTATTTTCATAAATTAGTGTCACCGCAAGAGAGATCTTCTCGTCACTTTTGTACTATGGTTAAATAGGCTGACCTAATATCAAGGGGAACGAATTTTATGTCGAGCAATGCAGCTAATGCTCACGCCTATTATTTTTTTGAAGTTAATTGCGAAACGAGCACCCCGCTCGCCTGATGGTAAGCGTTACGACGACCCATGAACAGTGTCAAAACACCAAACAACACAAAAAAATAAACAAAAACATCTCGAATTAAAAATGCACTGCTTGTCATTCCACTGCGCTCGCCATCCTAAGATTTAAGATGTTGAGTATTTCTTGAGTTTCAATATGTCCAATAGTTACTCTGGCTACAATGTCCTTCAATCCGAAAACCAAACAGTACATTTAAACTGTTGTTTAGCGAGAGAAATAGGCATTGCTGTGGTACATACCCAGGCGGGCTCTCACATATGAGAGACCTACCACTAGTGTGTGGACTGTTGATCGACCTATGTAAAATGTCTGTCTGTATAGCTCGCGATCTCGACGATGCCTCCGTGAATTATTTAGAGAAATAAAACTCTAGGTATGGGCTTTTTTAATACACACAGATAAGATGTTACATTTGCCAAAACATTTTCTTGTGGTTTTTATAAAGCGTGATGTAATATATGGTGGTGCAGCGTGGTGTCAGTAGTGTTGTGATGTGGTGCAGATGGTACCGCGAGTGGGGCGGGCGGCTGCAGGCGGTGGAGGCTGGCGGTGGTGGTGGTGGTGGGGGCTCGTGGTGGTGGGCGGGTGGCGCGGCGCTGTGCCTGCGCGCCGTGAGCTCGGCGGCGGCGGGCGCGTGGCTCTGCAAGGCCTACAACGTGTTCGGCGACGCCACCGCGCACACGCGCCTGCACGTCGCCGACGCGCTGCACGTCACTGTCGCGCCCACTGTGCTGGTCAGACACAAACACACTTTTTTAATATGGAACATATAATTACAACTTTGTATTTTAAATTGAAAGGAAAGCAAATAGGTACCAAATGCTTTCTTTGTAGCATAAGACTAGCCATCAAAGACCGTACGTAATGTAGACAACTCGGTCGTCCGCCTCTGTGGTTGGTGCGGGAAGGAAGGCGTTAAAACTCAATCACAATTTTAAAGAGTTGTTGAGAAAAATGTTTTCTCTACGAATGTAGTTGTTTGAATGCAATGTCACTTATAAATCGTGACATAATATAGAAGTAGGATGGAGATGAATGAAAAATCTTTGCAGAAGATTGAAGATTTCTAGGAGTCACAGCAATATTAAGGATACCCATATCAAGTTCCATATCTGTACACGGGACCTCACAGTCGTGCGTTCGATAAGAGCGCGTAGAACATAATGTACCCCGCTAGATTACTGCCGGTTGGCGTTTGTTATAAGGCATTGAAAATCTTGCTGAAATGACAATTAACTATTTACCATTCTAGTGCGTGACTATTAAGTATCAACACGCACATGACTCCGAAGAGTCGGAGGTATGTTTTAGGCTCATCATTACGGTACATTGTATTAATATGCGTTGCGCGTGTGCGGTGGTGGCAGGTGGCGGACACTGGCAGCACGGTGCGGTTCAACTGCTCTGCGTCGGAGCCGGCGGCGTCGCTGTCGTGGCTGCACGACGGCGCGGCGGCGGGCTCGGGCGCCGAGCTGGTGCTGCGCGGCGTGGCGCGCGCGCACCGCGGCGCATACCAGTGCTTCGCGCGCCGCGCCGCCGACGCCGCGCACGCCACCGCCGAGCTGCGTCTGGGAGGTATACACACACCGACATACTCTAATTATTGCTCTCTTAATATTCATGCAATATTGCTGTAGGCAATCCTATTTTCTACTGGAACGGATAAAAATTCAATAGCTCTCGGCGCATAAGTTCTATATCCGCAGCGGTATATAAGTAGACGTCCGTCGACGGGACTCGTCGCGAGGCCCTCGGGCCTCCAATACTCTTTACGAACAAAAGAAAATCCAACATCCACTCGAATGAAGTACAAATTCATCCGGGAAACGGAACAAAATACACTGATACCGGTTTATTAGATGCGAACTGGGGACAAAAAGTGATTTCGCGGTCGAGCGCGAGGCCCGGGGCGGCGCGGCGGACGGCGGCGGGAGGCGACGCAGGGTGGGGGCGGGGGGCGCGGGTGAGTGTCTGGGGCGGAACTCAATCAATCTCAATGTGGTGTCGAGCTAGTCTGAATCAATCAGCGATCGGCATTTGTTGATACGGTCTCAGCATTATGCTCCACATTGCGACGACAATGGACCGCGCTCTGACAGGGGGAGGTGGAGGCTCGGAGAGGGTGGGGGGAGGTGACTGTTGACGACTCCACGTCGACGAATATTGTCAACGACGGCCTATTGAATGATTTGTCTGAATGTGTAATCTGCAAGCCATTGTGTGCGCCTCTCGGCCGTCGGCCCGGGCGCCGCTCTCCACAACGCACCGCAGACTCGAGGCCGCTTCATCGCGGGGCTAGTACTGAAGAGAAACTAATGGAACTCGCTCATAAAAGAACATACAAACACGAGCATACCCAAATAGGGGTGAGCCTTATGAATTATTAAAATAAAAAACTTGTGTGATTTTGATGTCGATATATTCGTACATTATTTCAATCGCAAAATATTTTTTTTTTCGACATTATCGCACATCAATATATTCATTTGTAATAAGGAGTTAAATGTTAATTTTAATATAAATAACTTGAGTTATTCGATTCGGTTTAGATTTTCGATATAAAATATCAACCCTTATTTTAACCCCTTTATAGCCTGTGTCACTCAAAGATGAAAGAAAAAGAATACCTTTATAACGGTGTAATAATTATTCAAATCGGATTAATAGTTAATAAAAACGAAGTTATGGAGATATTTGAATTATTATCAAAATTATTAAATAGAAACCTTAATTAATCTTAATCTTAATTTACATATAATTCGTCCCAGATTTATTTCAGATATTCAATTATAATTTTATACACACAAACGAACACTAAATAAAGCATTTCAAACATAGTATAATATGTTTATACTTATAATTATTATAATATCGTGGAAGAATAGCTAATATCGTAAATTCATATATTATAAATGCGTGTTACCGTATTTTTTTCTTATTATTTATTTAAGGTCGACATCTTTATTTTACAGTACAGGTAATGCCTCGTGTAGGGGCCGCCGTTATATATCATTAATAGCTTTATTTTAAAGTCTATGTTCTCAAAATAATTTGCCTTTAAGTAACCTCAACCAACAAAAAGGTCAATAAAAACCCTTTCTACGACAACCTATCAAGGCGACCTCTCACATATAAGACATCTAGTACAAGTGAAATATATTATGTTCTAAACATAGACACGTTTATAGTATGATCATTATTATGACGGGCAAAAATTGCAATCCGTTTTTATTAATAGTCGTAGTTGATGTTTGGAAAATAATCATTGTGGATACAATAATATGACAGTAGAGCTGGTCGCTTTGTGCACAGATTCTGCGCCGGAGCTGCACTACACGTTCATCGAGCAGGCGCTGCGCGCGGGCGGTGGCGTGTCGCTGCGCTGCGCCGCGTCCGGCTCCCCCCCGCCGCGCTTCACCTGGCTGCTGGACGACCAGCCGCTCGACCAGTACCGCGCGCAGCACAGGTCGGCGTCGCACCCCGCCTCACACTACACTCCCACACGGACATCGCACGTTCCGACTTCAACGTACACTTATAAAATGATTTTTTTTTATAAGCTTATCATTCAATCCACATTTAGTAGACGGTTACGACGCACGATATAGGATTTCAAGATTTTGTAAAGTATATAGACATATCCATACAGTTAAACATGCGATGTTCGAACTTTCGTAATCGTGTCGGAATGGAGATCAGCCCGCCCCACCACGCCACACGCACGCACCCGCGCCTACTCACCGCCGCCGCGCCTGCAGGTACTCCATCAGCGAGGAGAGCTCGGTGAGCGGCGACGTGGTGTCGGTGCTCAACATGAGCGCCGTGTCGCCGGCCGATGGCGGCCGCTACACGTGCCGCGCGCACAACGAGCTGGGCCGCGCCGCACACTCCGCGCGACTCAACATCTACGGTGAGCCCCGCACCCCCCCCCGCATGTTCCCCCACCGCGCCCCTTCCCGCTTCCCCTGAGTACTCACGCTGTCGTGCCGCAGGTCCGCCGTCGATCCGGGCGCTGGGCCCGGTGCGCGTGGTGGCCGGCGCCAACGCCACGCTCTACTGCCCCTACGCCGGATATCCGATCAGGTCCATAGAGGTGCATTTGTGGGATCATTCCTCTTACACACACACACCTACACTTCGAGCATTATTGAGATTTTTTTCTGTATTAGATAACGTATTTTTTTTCTGCCACGTGTAAACTGAGTGGATAAAGTATTGGGCGAGGTACACTAGCGACATGTCGGCTTGTGCGTGAGTACGTCCGCCAGTGGTCACCCGCGGCGTGGTTGCAGTTCGATCTCGTGGTGGCGGCGCGGCGCGAGCGTGGCGCTGGGCGGCGCGGGGCGCGTGGCGGCGCGCGGGGCCGAGCTGCGCCTGGCGCCGGCGCTGCCGCCCGACGCGGGACACTACGCCTGCGCCGTGGCCGCGCCCGCCGGGCCCGCCGCGCGCCGCGACATCGAAATACAAGTCCGCAGTGAGTGCTCCCTCTGTGTTCTTCTTGTGATTCGCCGCTGCAAGATATAACCCTTTATAAAAATATATTTTTCGGTTTTAGATCCTCCAAAAATATCGCCGTTCATATTTTCCTCGGAATTGACTGAGGGCAGCTCGGTGCAAGTGCTCTGCGGCGTGTCGTCGGGTGACAAACCCATGTACTTCTCGTGGCTTAAAGACGGAGCGCCGCTGCCATCTAACCTGCAGGTGAGTGCCGCGGCCGGGCGGCGACGTTGACGTGGCCCCGGCTGACGACGCTCGCTCCGGCTCCTGTTCCAGGTGGAGGAGAAGAGTCTCAACGAGTTCTCGCTGCTGATGTTCTCGGATCTGACGGCGCGCCACAGCGGCGACTACACGTGCCGCGTGTCTAACCACGCCGCTACCGTCAACTACACCGCCACACTCAACGTCAAAGGTTCTGCGCATTCTTTTACAATCCATCATTGACTATTCTATCTACACTAATCTCACTAAAAGCGAAAGATCCTGATTGTGTCACATGGCTAGTCATTAGTTGACGTTCAGACTCAGTATTAGCGATAAACGTTCATATGAAATGATAATGCGTTGTATGATGCAGTGGCGCCGGCGTGGGTGACGGAGCCGCTGGACGCCGCCGTGCTGCTGGGCGCGCCGCTGCTGCTGCACTGCGCCGCCAGCGGACACCCGCCGCCCACGCTGCTCTGGTACAGGAGGATAGGTAAGTCACCCTTCTGTCTTCGACTCATCATTCTTCACTCAATTCTGAACTTATGAACGTGGGCATTGACTACCGGCAGGTGAGGGCGGGGTAGTGAGCCCGGACAGCTCTGAGCAGTGGGAGGTGGTGCGCGGGGCGGAGTGGGGCGAGGGCGGGGGTGCGGGGGGCGCGGCGGGCGCGGAGAGCACGCTGCGCGCGCACAACGGCACGCTGTCGGCCGGCGCGGCGGCGCGCGCTCACCAGGGCCTGTACCGCTGCGCCGCCGACAACGGCGTGGGCCCGCCTCTGCTCAAACACGTCAACGTCACCGTGCACGGTGAGTGCTGCCGCGAGAGACACTTTATACGTGGGTGTGTGTGAAAGCGAGTACATTTTATCAGCCTCCACCTTTAATTACGCCTCAATATACATGTTAATAGGGATTCCTAAATTAAGTTACTCCTACTAAGTATTATAGATATTAACTAGAATAAAAAAATAAATAAAAAAATGAGAATAATAACGCTCTCATGATTTTACGCAAAACAGATATAAATCAATAATGAAAATAAATACAATCCTATTGGAAACTAGATAGTAATTGCTATGAGGGTCAATAAAACGTTTATTTATTGCGTGGCGCGTCAGAACCGGCGCACTTCGAGGGCGGCGGCGGCAACGTGTCGTGCGTGCGCGGGCGCAGCGCGTCGCTGGTGTGTCACGCGCGCGGCGACGCACCGCTGTCGCTGCACTGGACGCACCGCGGCGCGCGCCTCGACCTCGCCTCCTATCGGTGAGGCCGCACTCATTACACTATCAACACATAAGAGGGCGGTTAACCTTCTGATTCACTCTCAAACAATTACCTGATCTTCAAACAGTATGTTATAATAATAATAATAATCCCCCTCTCCCCCCCCCCATGGGGCCACTTTGTCGTGGTGAGGGGGAATACGGGATGCAGTAATTACCCCAAAACGCTAAAAACCACCAGAGTGAATTTACCTTTCCCAAACCAACGGTCCCAAACCCAATCCTTATGAACATGAGTAATAGAAGGTAACATTTTCGGTCGCCGGGGTGCATCTGGAGCCGATGCTGGATGTAGCAGCATGCGGACCATCGGCGACGAGGGGTTGAACAGGCGGACCCCCGTCGAAGAATACTACAGCCGACGAGAATAATTCACCTACACCACCATCATCATCATCATCATCACCTAAATCCCTTTTTCCATCAACACCATCTTCCCCACCATCTTGTTCATCTGCCAAAGATGTTGTACAGGAGACAGGTTACGCCACACAACCTGTACCCGCTGAGGCGTACCGTAAACGCAAGAAATGGACTGATGAAATGAACATATTTATCTTGCGATCATACTTTCTTCTTCTGTATCAGCCCATATACGTCCCACTGCAGGGCACGGGCCTACTCTACAATCGAGAATACGATTGAGAGTGGTTAGGCCATATAGTCCACCACGCTGGCCTAGTGCGGGTTGGCGGATCTTACTTTCTTCTTACTTCAATTGAAACAGATACATCATCATACCTTGGGCAGCTGCATGATCTATTTTCAAAACAATTTCCGAATATGCAAGTTAGTAGACAGCGAATAGGGGATCAAAGAAGAGCCATAATTAGAAGTAAATTAATAACTGATAAAAAGAAATTAAAGAAGAATTTCAATCATATTTAAATGGTAATGAACAAAATAGTCCCATACATAATGTATTGCGAGACTTTTGTATTAATTGAAAATGCGTGAATTTGATAAACGTTGTATTTGCTCAAAACAGCTAACAGAATGACAGATCAAAAACAAAAGTGACAGATAATATAAAGTGAATTGACAAAGGCACAAAAAACATAAGTTTTAACACAAACATACCGCCCACCAAAAGGGCCTTAGGAGCCTTTTCTTTATACAATACTAATTCTATTCAATCAGACATTTGTCTACAAACTAGGTAGTATTGACACACATTTCTCAACATGATAAATTTAACATAACATATGACACTTATAAAATAAAACTTGAAACAAACTAACATTAATCATTATTAAAATGCAACCTTTACACAAAACAAACTTAAAATAAACAACAGGAAATATAACCCTTTAAACAAACTTAAACATCTTTAACCTCTACCCTATACACATAAAGAACTTTAATTAAACATTATTAAGTTTATCTTATACACAAAAAATAATAAGTATTAAGTATTACAACTAAATAAATGCACCTTGATAACACTTAAATACACATCACCTAACACATGTGAATCACTTAAATAATAATAATTCAGTCTTTAGTAGAGATTGGCAATGCACATAATCTTGAGACTGATCTCCGGGTTAAGTTCCCATTATGCCTAACTGTATAAACTCTTGTTATGTTATCCTGTCCTGGATGTTTTTCTATTATACGTGCCAGAGCCCACTTGCTAGGGGGCAAGTTTTCATCCTTTAAGAGAACAATGTCTCCAGTTTCAAATTCTGGTGTCCTTTTTAGCCATTTAGGTCTTTGGTTAAGCCTTGACAAGTATTCAGTTTGCCAACGTTTCCAGAATCTTTGAACAAGTTGTTGCATATGTTGCCATCTTGATAGCAAATTGGTGTTTGTACTTGTGTAGTCACGGTCAGGTACAGTAATTAAAGTTTCTCCTATGAGAAAATGTCCAGGAGTTAGTACTTGTATGTCTTCAACCATATCAATGGTTGTAGATATTGGTATTAGAGGTCGTGAATTCAAACATGCCTCAATTTGTGTGAGCACTGTGCTAAATTCCTCAAATGTTAAATTACATGTTAATATTCTTCTTAAGTGTTGTTTGACTGACTTCACGCCTGCTTCCCATAATCCCCCAAAGTTTGGACTATATGGTGGGATGAAATGCCACTGTGTGCCATCATTTGCTAATTGATCAGATATAGAGCCAGGTAAGTCTAGTCCTGCATCTCTCCACATTGCAAATAACTCCTTGTTGGAAGCCACAAAATTTCTACCATTGTCACTCCAAATTTCAGAACACCTTCCTCTTCTAGCCACAAAACGTTTAAATGCTGCGATGAATGCATTGGATGACAAATCGCTTACCAATTCCAAATGTATGGCCTTTACAGCCAAGCAAATAAATATGCAAATGTACGCCTTAGTAGTTTTAGCTCCTCTTCCTTTTGAATTTAGTACATATACAGGACCAGCAAAATCCACTCCACTTTTAGAAAATGGACGTGCTGGATTTACCCTGGGTTCTGGTAAGTCACCCATCATCTGCTGTCTGCCAACAGCCCGTTGCTTTGCACAGGTAAGACATCCATGTATGTATTTTTTTACTAAACTCTTGCAGCTTAATATCCAGTACCTACTCAACAGGTAAGTAATCATTAATTGTACTCCTCCATGCATTGTTTTCAGGTGTGCGTCTGCTAAGACAAGGGATATAAAACTGTTCTTCTTGCCCAATATTATGGGGTGTTTAAAGTTTTCCTCGACATCTGCATGTCTCAACCTGCCGCCCACCCTGAGGATATTTTGGTCATCCAAAAATGGGTTTAGTGTTTTTAAAACACTGCTATTTCTTACACGCTTCTTGTCTTTCAATCTTTTTATGTCATCTGAAAACTCATCATCTTGTGCTATTCTAATGCAGATATCAGAAACCTCTTGTAATTCTTCTGTTGTTATATCTAATTTCAGTTTATTTGGTTCTCTTTTACTATTCAAAAATCTTTTCCCATATACCATGACTCTCAACAGTTGGGTAAGAGACTCATATTGATCAAATTTCAAACATTTCTCTTCACTATTTGTTACATGCAAGTAGGATTGTATGTTCCTTTTTCTGTCAATATCTGTAGTTGGTACTGCAGGTCTAGTATAATCAATGTCTTGATCAGCGAGCCAGTCAGGTCCGTTCCACCACAATGATTTGTCTAGTAATTCTAAGATTGACGCACCTCTTGAAGCAATGTCTGCGGGGTTGTATGATGATTGTACATGGCACCATTGGGTGCTGCTTGTTTGTTCTAGTATGTCTACCACACGGTTTGCCACAAATGATTTCCATCGTTGTGGTTCTCCAGACAGCCATGCCAAAACTATTGTGGAGTCAGTCCACGCAAACACATTGTGGGATGGAATTCTCATTGCTTGACTAACTTTAGTAAGTAGCTTAGCCAGAAGCGTTGCTCCACACAACTCAAGTCGGGGCAGCGAAATAGTTTTTATAGGAGCTACCTTTGTTCTTGATGCAACTAGACTTATTTTGGGATCACCATCTCTAGGTTGTACTCGACAGTAAACTACAGCAGCATACGCCTTCTCAGATGCATCACAGAATCCATGCAAAGTTGTTTGTTGTCTTTCAGTGGTAACAATATCAAGCCAGCGTTTTATTTTAATTTTGTTGACATTTTCCAAGTCTGTTCTAATAAACTTCCATTTTTCTTTCAGCTCTTTGCCTATTTCTTGGTCCCATCCAACACCTTCTAGCCAAAGTCTTTGCACTAGAAGTTTTGCCTGAATTATGACTGGTGCTATCCATCCTAATGGATCAAATATTTTTTGTAAATCTGACAAGATTGTTCTCTTTGTAATAACTGATGACATAGTTTCTAATTGTAACTGGTAATGAAACTCATCCCTTCCAAGATTCCACGATAACCCAAGAGCTTTAATGACACCATCCAATTTTAAATCAAGATTTGCCTTGGTGGTCACCTTCTTCTCATCAATGGATTCCAGGAATTCTGGGTTATTGGAGGCCCATTTTTGCAGTTCAAATCCTCCTTGTTCTAAAATAGTTGTAATTTGTTTACTAAGGTTTATAGCTTGCTCTGTGGTGTCACAACCTGAAGTCAAATCATCAACATAAAAATCTTCAAGAATTATTTTGGCAGCTTCAGGATATTTTTCTCCTTCATCTTCGGCTATCTTTTTTAATGTTTTAATAGCAAGGTAAGGTGCGGACGCGGTACCAAATGTAACTGTTTTTAATCTGTACGTTTTTATTTCAGGTCTTTCTTCTAAAATGTTACTCATACTGCTGCGGCGCCAGAGGATTCGGTGGTAGTCTGTTTCATCATCGTTTAAGAGGATCATTCTATACATTTTCACAATATCACTTGCAAAACAAACTTTATGCATGCGCCATCTCATTATAATACTTCTCATATCTTCTTGGAGTACTGGTCCTGTCATTAGCTCATCATTTAAGGATATTCCATTATTGCCTTTGCTTGACGCGTCGAATACAACTCTTAGTTTTGTTGTTTCCTTGTCTCTTCTAACTATGGCATGATGTGGTAAGTATACACACCTTTTGTTTAATTCATTTTCTGGAACTTCTTCCATATGTCCCATTGTTAAGTATTCTTCTAAGACCTTGTCATATTCTTCTTTTAATTCAGGCATTTTTTGGAATCTTTTTTCTTGTTGGATCAAGCGACTCAATGCAATTTCTCTTGTGTTTCCATCTGGTGATAGAGGGTGCTTTGTCCGAAATGGAAGTCTGACCACAAATCTTCCATCAGTGTTTCTTCTATAAGTCTCTTCATAGAACCTTTCACATTGACTTTCTTCTTTGGTGTATTTTCTCTTCAACTCTGGTTCTATTTCCCAAAGTGATTTTAAAAGTTCTTCTCCTATGACCTGGTGATGCATAACATGAACATAATCTGTTTGCTGTGTTGTATCTTCTACACTTCCAAACAAAATCCAGCCAAGGTTGGTTTTGTGTGCACATGGTGTGCCAGGTGGACCCTTGATTAGTTGGTTTTGTATGATTTGAGCATATACATCAACACCCAACAGCATATCAATATTGCCTGGCTTGGAGTAGTTAGGATCAGCCAAGATCAGCCCATCTAGGTGCGGCCAATTGCTTATGTTGATTGTATGGGATGGTATTTTTGTTGTCAATTGCTTCGACATAACATACATTTTCACTGGTAGATTGAATGATTCACATTTTGATTCAATGTTGATTTGGACTGCTTGTTTGAGTTCTTCTTTATTTGATCCCACACCAATGACTGAACCCCTAATTGGATAACGCTTTGTTTTGAGTTGTTGCGCAGCTCGTTCACTTATGAAACTTGCTTGAGAGCCCTGATCAATTAAAGCCCGTAGTGTTGTTGTATAATTGTCTTCACTTCTTACTTTTACAATTGCAGTTGCTAATAATGCAGTGCTGTGTTTAGTGGCAACATGGGATGTTACCATTGTTATGTCTTCTTCATTTTCTTCTTCATGCTTATCTCCTTCCACATTTGTGTGTAATGTCACCTTGTTAAGTTTTACATGTTTTGTGTCATTATGACCCGTTGTGTTGCCCTTGTTTATGTTTTCTTGTTTGTGCTCATGAAGAAGTGAGTGATGACGTCCATTACATAATCTGCAACAAGTTGTAACACGACAACTTTTGACTGAATGTCCAGCTGCAAGGCAGTTAAAGCATAAATTCTTCATTTTAATGAATTTGTTTCTTTGACACGGTGTTTGCTTCCCAAACTCCTTACAGTGGCTCAGAGTGTGGTATTCTTTGCACAATTGACAAGTTCTCTGTTTGTCAACAGTTGTTGTAATATGAAATGATTTTTCTCGGTTATAAAAGCTTGACTTTTGCTTAGTATTTTCAGTGAGTTCTAATGTGCGAAATCTACTTTCCAGAAATTTATGAAACATATTGAGTGTAGGTAGATTATCTGATTCTAAGCAATTGTTACTTACATATTCTTCCCAGTCTCTATGAGTTTCAGCATCTAGTTTCTGTACTATGACAAATATTATCAGTGGGTCCCAGTTTTCAGTACACACTTTCAGGTTATTAAGATCATGCAAACATTCAAATGTTGTGTCCAACAACTGTTTCAAAAGACTTGAATTATTGACTGCTATTTTCTTTTGTGAAAATAATCTTTTCATTATAGCGTTGAATGTGATTCTTTTATTTCCATACCTCATTTTTAATTTGTTAAATGCCTCTTCATAGTTTGCATCTGTAACTTGTACATGTTTGAGAATTGCAGCGGCTTCACCAGTGAGACTTGTTTTTAGATAGTGTAGTTTTTCAACATTTGTTAAAGACTTGTTGGTATGTACTAAAGTATTGAAGAGGTCCTGAAATGACAACCACTCTTCATATAGTCCACTGTAGGTAGGTAAGTGTATTTTGGGAAGTACTACTCGCGTTTGTTGTGCTTCACTATGTATGGGTACCAACTTGTTGGTGGAAACTTGTTGTGCAGCAAGCAAATCTTTCAACTCTGTCTTCAGGTTTATATATACCTCTTCGTCTTCATAAAATTCTTCTTTTGCTAGGTAAGGTATTTGACTTCTTTTATCGTTCGGTACGATTCTTATTAATTCGTTATGAACTTGTTTGTAGTCATTCCAATAGTCCTCAATGCATTTGAGACGTGCTTCAATGTAGTTTTCCGTTAGTCTGACCTTCGGGCACTTCTTGAGGTTACTTTGTGTTTTCTTTATGATTTGTCCAATTTCTTCCACACTATTTACGAGTTTATCGATTTCTGTCGACATTTTGTTGAATTTCAATTGTAATGCTTGTTGAATATGTTGAAACGTTGCTGTTTGAGCTTGTAAAATGGCGGTCTCAGTGTTAGCTTGGGATCTAACACGGCGTTTATCACGTTGATCACTCGATGTCGAAGTTTCGCAATATTTGCATGTTAATGTCGCAGATACCCTTTATCCGGTTCGATGGACCATTTTATGTATTGCGAGACTTTTGTATTAATTGAAAATGCGTGAATTTGATAAACGTTGTATTTGCTCAAAACAGCTAACAGAATGACAGATCAAAAACAAAAGTGACAGATAATATAAAGTGAATTGACAAAGGCACAAAAAACATAAGTTTTAACACAAACACATAATAATATAATAGATACTACCCAACCCAATACGCAAAGCAGACAAAGAATAAGGTGGACACTAAACTATAATACAAGTATACTGTATAATTATTATTAAATAACTAATTTAGAAAGTAACAGAACAGGATCCAGACCACTGCTACATAATGCTTTTATAACAGAATTTCCAGAACTATCCCATTTATCTGAGCAGAGAATATCACAATATTAGTGAATTAGTACACTACGCAGAAAACAACCAAATATTAGCTGAACAATAGAAAGGCTGCCGTAAAAAGAATCAAGGATGCAAAGAACAGCTCATTATAGACAATATAATATACATATATACATTATAGATAATCCCCCTCTTCGCCACGCAATCTGGTGACTTATGCCTACTTAGAGTTTCGGCGTTACGGCACCTCCTCTTTGTATTTACTTAATGGTACGACCCTGCGAAGCTCGCACGTACAACAGTGAATATCTGTACAATTAATATCAAAGAAAAACAAAGAAAAAAATACTGCATAAATAAAATAAATAAATAATTAGGTATAATTACATAAGTTGATAAAAAATGCTTACCGCGGCAGTCTCCGAGTGCCACGCGTCTGTTTTTATTTATATTGCGTTCCAATAATGGTGCATCAGTAAGGTAATATGAAGCGTGTCAGGTGGACTGTGTCGGAGGTGCGCACGGCGGGCGGCGTGCGCTCCACGCTGCAGGTGCGCGCCGCCGAGCGAGCCGACGCCGGCGACTACCGCTGCCACGCGCACAACCAGTTCGGTCGCTCCGACCTGCTGCTCTACCTACACGTCGAGGGTATGCACGCACGCCCACACACACACACACACACACACACACACACACACACACACACACACACACACACACACACACACACACACACACACACACACACACACACACACTCACACACACACACACACACACATATACACATACACACAATGCACACGTGTACACGTGGCTAGCTCACACGTGGTGCGCATGCGTCAGAGCCACCGGAGGCGCCGCGCGGGGTGCGGCTGGGCGGCGTGGGCGCGCGCTGGGCGCGCGTGGTGTGGCGCGCCGCCAGCGCCCGTCACCGCTACACGGCGCTGTGCACGGCGCTGCACTCGCTGCCCGGCGCCGAGCCGCCGCACACCACGCACAACCTCACGCTCGACACCGCGCTGGATGACAGGTGCCGCTCGCTCCCTTCTCCCCATTCATCCTGATACTTCCCCACGACTCACACTTAATCACGCTTTCGGTGTGCGAGCAGAGTGGAGGGCGACGGACTGCGCGCCCTAGCGGCGCGGCTGGAGGGGCTGCGGCCAGCGGTGGCGTACTCGCTGCGTCTCGCCGCCGCAAACCACGTGGGGCAGTCGCCACACTCCGAGCCGCTGCTCTTCACCACACTCGACGAACGTGCGCATCGTACCATGTGTTCATTCTCGTATTGTATCGCTAGCCGAGTGGCGCCTCGAATTGACAGTCGTCCTTTCCGCAGCGCCCGCCGGTTCGCCGCAGAACGTTCGAGTGCGACCTGCCAATTCTGGGGAACTGCACGTCTCTTGGTCGGTGAGTAGGCAACACGCGGACCGTGTATACTCTGCCCAAAATTGCATTTTATTCTTCCTGTAATGGGAAAAACGACACGAGATACATTATGACCGACAGGCGCCGCCGCAGGACACGTGGAACGGTGAGCTGCTGGGCTACGTGGTGTCGTGGCGCGAGCTCAGTCGCTTCGAGGACGACGAGGCGGAGGAGGAGACGCGGCGCGCCGGCAGCAGCACCGCGCCGGGCTGGAGCACCGCCGAGCTCACGCTGAGCGGCCTGCGCCCCGCCGCGCGGTACGCGCTCGCCCTGCGCGCCTACAACCGCGCCGGCGCCGGCCCGCCAGCGCCGCTGCTCTACGCCACCACCGCCGACGGAGGTGAGCCACTAGCGCTTGCGGCGTCTCGTGAACGCTCGAATGAGCGAGTCATTACCTTTTGTTGTGGCGCAGTGCCGGAGGTGCCGCCGCGACAGGTGCGCTGCGAGGGCGTGTCGGCGCGCTCGGTGCACGTGCGCTGGAGCCCACCCGCGCACACGCACGCGCACGCACTGCGCGGCTACGACCTGCACCTGCTGCCCGTGCTCTACTCCAGCGGTGAGTGTGCCGCGCCTGCAGTAGTGCTGGTGTGTGTAGCGGTGTGGTTGACGTGGTGCATGGTGTGCAGCGTGGGGCGGCGCGGCGGAGGCGCAGGTGGCGCGCGCAGGGCCGGGCGGCGAGGCCACGCTGCAGGGGCTGCGCGCCGCCACCAACTACTCGGTGTGGGTGCGCGCGCGCGCCGACCGCGGCCTCGGCCCGCCCTCGCCGCCTGTCTACTGCTCCACGCTGGAAGACGGTGAGCCGCCTGAGAACTCGTGTACCGTTTCTATCATTTTATCCCATCAAGAACTAACTTGTAAAAAACCAAGTGTCGCAACTCTACTAAAGGGACTGTGCCTTGAGGTGTCTTAAATTATTACATAATTAGCTAACCAGTTAACTTGACTATCGCAATAAACAATTTTATTTTAGGTCTTTTACATACTTTATGTACAAAAATCCACCACCCAGTCCCCTTTTTTTTATTTTATTCAATGGTGAGTCTGCAATGCCGTTCAAATCAGGTAAGTGATACGACCTCTCCTGAATAGAAGTAGCAAAACTAAACACCTTTAACTACGAAGCAATGCATGACATTTTACTGCACTCCCCAACCTGAGACACAGGATGTTAAGTCTTAATGTGTCCAGTCATATATAGTTAATTACAGTTACTTTGACTACAATGAGAAGTATATGTCAAAATCGGTCCAGCCGTTGTCGAGATAATCGGCAACAAACTGACCAAGAGACAGAAAAAAAAGAAACAAAAAGAAAAGAAAGACAGTTCATTTTGGTATAGGTATTATTATTATGCACTATATTCGCCGGCAGCGCCAAGCGCGGTGGAAGCGGTGCGCGCGGTGGCTGCGGCGCCGGACACCGTGCGCGTCACGTGGCTGGCGCCTGCGCATCGCGCCGGACGACTCACGCACTACACTCTGTACATCCGGGAGCTCGGCAAGTACGGCGCGACACACTCAGCTCGTGAGTTCCCGCGAAAGAGAGAGACGGCAAAGTGATCGTGTGTCGGTGTGCAGGGTGGGCGGCGAGTGGTCGCAGCGCGTGGACGCCGTGGCGCCGGATGGGGACGACGAGGCGTGGCGCGAGGTCCGCGGCCTGCGCGAGGGCACAGTGTACGAGTTTTGGGTGCGCGCGGCCACCTCCGCCGGTGCCGGCCCGCCTTCGCGCCCCGTCACCGCCGCACCCGCGCCCGCCCGTTCGTACCTCACGTTTGCGCGCCACCTTTCATCATGTTACGATTTGATAATTTGAATGTATTAGAGGCACTGTTCACGCAGTGTCAGCGCGCATTTCATCATTCGGCCGCGCGGTGTACGCGGCGTGGGGCGCACGGGCCCGCCTGCGCTGCGCCGCGGTGGGCGCGCCGCCGCTGCGCTGGCGCTGGTCCCCGCTGCCGCGCGCGCACACGCTCAGCGACGCCGGTGACCTCATCATACACAGTCAGTTCATAATTTAATGCATCATAATATGAAACGGTGAATTATATTCGTCTTTTCTTGCAATTTAGCTAGCTCTCCCTGTGTTTAACAGAAGTGGAAGCGTCGTCGGACGGCAACTACACCTGTTCGGTACGCAACGGCGGCGGTTCGGATGCGGCGGTTGTGACACTGCACGTGCGCCGGCCGCCGGCTGCGCCCGCGCCGCGGCTCGCGCGTGCCGAGTCGCACGCGATGCTGCTGGCGTGGGACCCGCCGCCGGACACCGGCGCGCCACTCCTCAGTACGTGGCGATGTGTCGGCGCACTTCTCACAGTATCAGCGCGGAGTGTTGAGAGCGGTGTGTGTGTGCGCAGGCTACAGCGTGCGGTGGGAGCGCGCCGGGAGTGCGGGCGGCGCGGGCGGCGCGGGGGAGGGGGTGCGGGAGCGCGCGCTGCCCGCCAGCGACACGTCGCTGTGGCTGTGGGGGCTGCAGTGCGGCGCGCTGTACCGCGTCACGGTGCGCGCGCACAACGCGCTCGGTGCCTCGCCGCACTCGCGCCCGCTGCTCGCCGCCACGCGGGGCGACAGTGAGTCGCAACACTCTCTACTCACACTCCCGTTTGACTCCCCGCCTCTGTCACCACATAAAACGTTCCAATTACTCCTTAAAGGGATTTTAAATCGCCGCCACGAATCAAGTTTATTAATACAACTGTCAAGAAAAAGGAATCTTTTTGCTATCTTGGCTTATTATGGAAAGGAATTTTTCTTTTTTTGAGCATATTCAGAACGTCGAGGAAAAATCGAAAAGGATCTTTTTCGCTTTGACAAGAATATTGACATCAACGTGGGGATTATCTTTAATACATTGAAAATCATCTATGGAGCAACTTACTTAGGGTGTATATGTTATGGATCCCCGGTATGGGCTGATAGGGCTACTAACGATAGTAGCTTTGCGAAGAAAACTGCTCCAGAGCCAACGTTTGGCGTTGATATTCTAGTGTAAAGCATATAGAACTGTTAGTACCGAAGCTTTGCCTGTCCTGGCAGGTGTACTTCCAGTCGACCTGGAGGTGCAACGTCGCGCCGCCATGTATTACTCTACTAGGGAGAATATTGATAAAAGATTTTAAACTCCACATAAAGTTTTAAAAGTAAACAGATTATTTAAACTGCTTTCAGTGGTATGTATATAGCGAACTATTAGATGAATGGCAAAATAGATGGGAGGTATCTTGGAGGGACGTCATTTATAACAATACATATTTTCCTTGCGTGCGTGATCGTTTGACAAAGACTTGGCTAGATGTCGATTATTGCGTATCACAGTTCCTCACAGGCCATGGTAACTTTAAGTCTAAACTGTGCTCTTTTAAACTCGTTGATTCGCCTGCATGCCCATGTTCAACACCTAATTGTGAATATGAACAGTCGGCGCGTCATATACTTTGGGAGTGCAGTATTTGGCAAAATGAGCGTAAAATAATGTTTGATAGTATGCAAATATCATCCAGAGTCGTTTACTACATGGACCTAGTGGAGACTAGGACGAATTTCCGTTCTTTCCGGCGTTTTTGCCATACCTATTGCTGGAATCGTATAACAGCTCACACAATAGGTCCCATTTAAATGTAATAATGAATTCCGTGGCACTTTACAGCTGGCTTCTCCGCTTGTGAAAGTCGGCTTTGTGAGGTTATTTACTTCTTTAATTCAATGTTTTGTCACCCGCTTTGCACGGAGGGAAGTGGACATTATTTGTTTCCAAATCCTCATATTAATTTAACTTTCTGATTAATTTCGTTGCTGGTTAAAGACAAGTTAGGACATTCCCGGAGACTCGCCGAGCTTCAATACTCGGTGTCATTACATTGCGTGCCACTGTTGATCCTGGCTTACAGCTGTTGCAGTGGCGGGTGTGCGGGCAGGACAGTCTCTTCGCATACCTGCCACTGTTCACCTAAAGCGAAACTCGCCGATAGTATGAAAGCCACAAATAACATTCAATGCAATCAATGCGTTATGAAAGAATATGTTTATCCATTTTACTTGGCGTTTTATATCGCTTTTCCGTCAATGAACCGTTCATTCCGGGGCAATTAAGCATGTCGAATACTGGAACGTAAGAAAGCGTGTTATATGCGTAGAGGCGAAGCCGCCGCCGGGTAAAGAGGCGGTGTGGGCGAACAGCACGGCGCTGCGCGTGAACCTGCTGGCGTGGGGCGGGCGCTGTCCCGTGAGCGCGTGGCTGGTGGAGGTGCGGCCCGCGGCGGGCGGCGCCTGGGCGCCCGTGCCCACGGACGGAGAGAGCGCCGAGGTGAGTGCCGCCGGGGCGCGGGGCGCGGGGCGCGGGGCGCGGAGTAGGCCGCGACTGCAGTGAGTTGTGTTTCAGGCGGGGGGGCTGCGGCCCGGCGCCTGGTATGAGCTACGCGTGACGGCGCGCGCTGCGCCCGGTGACACCGTCGCACTCTATCGCGCCGCCACTCACACGCATCACGGCGGTCAGTACCCGCACACGCACAAACATTACACATCACTGATTATATCGGACTGCCATAATGTAGCTACCAGTGGTTTCATAATACTAACATGTCGTAGAACGTCTCGGAGAAGCAGTGGAGGTGCGCACGGAGGAGCGGCGCGCCGCACCGGAAGGCGCGGAGGGCGCCAGCGCCGGCGGCGTCGCTGGCGGCTCGGCGTGGCGCGCCGCACTCGCGCCCGCGCTGCTGGCCGCCGGGCTGGCCGCACTGCTCGCCGCGCTGGCCGGTATGTATGTGCGCGCGCCGGGCGGGGTACGGGCTGGGAGCGCGGTGCCAGTGTAGGCGTGTGTACGCAGGCGCGGCGCTGGTGCGGCGGCGGCAGGCGTGGTGCTGGCGCCGCGCGTGCTCGCTGCACCAACCGCGTCGCCCGCACCCGCAGCTCTACACCACCGAGCCCGGCAAGAGGAACGGCAAGACTCTCACGCCGCCGGACGGTGAGCGCCACCACTCCTCTGTGTGACTGTATCCGTTGCACTCGACTTCTCCACTGGTGACATGTTGTGCAGGGGAGCTGCACGAGATCAGTCCGTACGCGACGTTCAGCATGTCAGGCGGCGTCGCCGACACGGAGGGCAGCGAGCGCACGGGCGCGAGCGGGGCGAGCGTCGCGAGCGGGGCGGGGGGCGGCGGTGGAGGCTGCGCGCTGCACCTGCGCACGTTCGGCCGCGCGGAGCCACTGGACCTGGCCGCGCCTCCGCCCAGGCCGAACCTTCTCGCGCAGTCCACAGGTTACTACCCAACTATTTCATGTTATTATTTACTTCATCGATGTAAAGATAAGTATTAATGGTATCGTGTTATCGATTGCGACAGAATACGGGCGGTGTCGCGACAGTGATTCGGAGTCGAGCGGCTCGCCGTGCGCCGCGTGCGCCGCTGAGCTGTACCGTCTGCCCGCCGCGCACCTCTCCGGTACCGCACCACACTGCACGCGAACGGCCACCACTGACCCGCGTCGGCTGTCCGATACTCCACACTAGTGCCGCGGATAATCGGATTGTTCGTATGTACAGACACACTGCCGGCCGTGGAGTCGAGCGCGGACGACACGTCGTACAGCGGCGGCGGCGGCGCGCGGCGGCCGGCGCGGGGCCCGCGGCGCCGGGACCACGCGCGCCACGCGCCCACGCCCACCGTCAGGTACCCACCGCGCTCGCTACTACCTGTCGCTCCGTGCACACGTCCACACTCATTACTGATAAATGCCATTCTTGATTAAACTCTACTTTTTTACTTCTTCTTTTTCTGACGATCGTACCCTCTCGCCCGCTCGTCGCCGGTGCACCCCGTCGGCCTCGACGAATTTTATCATGACCGAATTGTAAATGAGATTTTTTTGTTTCCAAAAAGCCACCGTTTCTAAGTGGGAGATTGATAGGAAGGACCGTTAGTTTCGGTAATATGTAGAGATAACCCGAAACTAGTGCCCCTAGTGGTCCCGCGCCCCACGCATGGCTTCCTCGCTTCCTACCTCCCCGCGCGCTGCACGCCCTCCGCATGTGCCGCGAGCGCGCCGCCCCGCATGTGGCCGGCGCCCTCACCAGTAGCTCCGCCGCGCCGCGCCACCGTCCACTAACCTCGTGTCGCGTGTGCGCAGGTACACTGCGGGCCGAAGCGCGCGCGCCGCCACACACCGCCCCGACCGCGAGCCGATGTAACGCGCCCGACCTCATGTAAATATACTCGTGTTGTGCTGTGTAACGGACTCTACATTGTACATTTTGACTGAAATTACTATATTTAATAAATTATTGAGTTTTCAATCGTCTGTTTTATTTACTAAAACAATGTCCAAGCTGACTAGCGAAATGTACTTTCAATACTGTTCTTTCAATAGTGGAGCTCGCTCGCAATACCAGTATACCTTCACACTTCACTGCAACGGGGCTGAGTGGTGAAGACCATCATTTTATCCCTGCACATATACATACACACACGTCTAGTTGTATGTGTTAGTTGTGTATATTGACACCATTATCGCAGTGTTTATTGAGTTTATACATATTTGCACGGAACATGGAGACATGAATAAAGATAAATTTCAAAAAATTCTTGTTTTTTATGCTTAATTAGATCGATGAAATACGATGTATATGTATGTAATATTTCTTTGTAATTTTAAAGTCGAGTACTTCTTTTTTTTTTATTGACGCTAACATTAATAATAAAAAGCTTTATGTTTTATTTAAAATAGATTAACTCTATTTAATTGTCGATGTGAGTAGTTATTTGCTCCCAGCTTATTCACTGTCTTGTAAGTGGGTAATATCTGTTTTTTATTAATAGATGGTGAGCGCAAATGGAGTCCTGGCAGAGTATCGCTTGGCATCAGGTGGCAGTCCCATGCCAATCGATACAATTATGCCGGCCTGGTCCGGCGGAAGATACGCGCGGCACTGCGGTAAGCGGCAACGTCATGACGTCATGCAACGTAGTTCACATAATAACAAAAAAGGCGATTTCATATATAGGTTTTACTCTGTGCGTTAATCGTTGACGAATGGGAGAACTGCAGCCTTACCATGACCGTTGTTTAAGCGATTCAATTCCGATGCAATTCACTTTAGGTTGTCATTTTGTTTCGTACCATGACCATGTTTATACGGAATCGCAAGTGAGTCGCAAGATAACCAAATGAGTGAACGCAAAAGTCTATGATCCGTAATGCTAGCAAGAGATAGCGCTATACTATAATCATATTTTTGTTTCTTTCTCATCGGACTTGTTAGCAGCGTTCTGAAACTCAATCGTGAAAAAGATTCGATTATTTTTACGATTGTTAATTTGTATTATTGTAAGATGTATTACATTTGGCTAAGACTTCCTTTTATGTAAATGTTGCAGATTGACATAGAATAATATTTAGCTGACGTTAAATCAATTTGCATTTAAATTGATTATATTATTTACATGTGCATCAACTTGAAAAAGTGTGTGTCAAACTTATGAACGTTTCTCTAGTAATAAAAATCAAGATTGTGACATTGTCGGAACGCGGGTGTTTTGATTCTTAAAACTAGTGA
This sequence comes from Hyles euphorbiae, assembly GCA_023078785.2. Taxonomy (NCBI): domain Eukaryota; kingdom Metazoa; phylum Arthropoda; class Insecta; order Lepidoptera; family Sphingidae; genus Hyles; species Hyles euphorbiae. The sequence goes on along the minus strand of CM041033.1, from coordinate 68,774 downwards.
TTTTGATTTATTGTTGTTTTACCAATTCACCTTAATAATATTTTGAAGAATGGGGTAAGTGATTCTGATTACTATTAAGGTTTAATATGATTGACTTTGTTGTCATTCAGAAATCGAAATATCTTGCAATACCAAATCCTTGCATCCACTTCAGATTTAAAATATGTTGTGTTTTTTTTTTTCTTATACGCAGCGAACCCTCGCGTAAACGAGTAACTTACGCGCAACTTGACCACTTATGGGAGTTTTTAATTAAACATAAATCTTTGGCCATGGGCCACAATAAAACAGCTCAAGCCAGAGAATTTAGTCGTCGCATGTGGGAAGAAATAGCACTACATTTAAACGCCCATGGGGATGGTGCTGTAAAGAATTGGAAGGGATGGTGTAAAGTATGAACGCTACATCATGTATATACGTACACAAATAACATGAATTATATGTGCATACTATGTTTTAATAAGAATTATCCTTTTTTATGAATTAATTGAACATTTAATTTTTCTAGTATTGGAATGACTTTAAGTCAAAATTAAAAAAGTCGGCTGCCACTGCCAATTTATCCCAGCAGAGGACAGGGGGGGGGGTCCGTCATCCACCAAAACAATGACGGACCTTGAAAAAAAATACCTCCAAATTTTGGGTCATGATTTTGGGACTGGGTTACCTGGAATAAGAGTGGAACCATTTGAGGAGGTAATATTAATTATTACAAGTATTATATTCGGAATAAAATATGTTTAATTTTGTTACCATTAATGTTTGGTTAAAATTTTGTTTAAGAAATAGAAATCTTTTATTTTACAGCTTATAGAATTAGAGGTACTAGTGGAATCTGACATTTCTCAGCCAGGATCATCGCAGGAGGTAACACTACCTTCTTTCTCCCCTGAACAACCTACTTTCCGTCGCTCACCACGCAAAACAGCACCTCCCCAACCCAAAACACCTCCTCCCCAACCCAAAACACCTCCTCTCCAACCCAAAACACCTCCTCAATCCAGAATACCTCCCAACGTTGAAACACCAGCAGCAACAACTCGCCATTCACCCCGTCGTCCGCGTAACCTCATACCAACCTTTTCGCCATATCCTCTTGCTCCGTCTCCTTTGCCGGCTTTACCTTCACCATGTCCTGCAACCGCCCCTTCGCCTGCCCCCCCCGTACCTACACCTTCGCTCCTTGCCAACCTGTACCTACCACTGCACGTCGCACATCTGTACCCTCCGCAGAACGCCGACGGCGTACTAGACAAGAGCCTCCAATGACACCAGAAGTGGCCCGTCGGACTCTCATTGCACAGTCACAAAGAATGACAACAATTGAGGAACAAAAACTTGAAGTCATGAAACAATTATTAGAAGAATTGAGAGACATTAAAGAAATGATTAGAGCCAAGTAAGCTTTCGATTTATTAGTATGAATAATATAAAAATAGTAAAAAAATACATCTACTAAATACAACAAAACTATCTATTATAAGTGTTATAAGCAACCCAATGTTTTCATGAATTTTAAACAGTTAAACAGAATATAATAAAATTTATAAAAGGGTTAATAAAATTAGGAGTTATTATTATTTAAAAAAAAAAAACATTATAATACTAGTTTCCTATACTATGGTTTTTAAAGGTAATATTTTGTCTTCAGGTTTAATGATCCTCCTGCAGACGTTGAATAAGTCTCCTACGGGTGGCCACACCACGAAGAAGGCTCTCATTGTCAGTACTTGTACTTCCACCAGGTTCAGGATCCAAAGGCGATGTTTGCACTTGTGCTTCTTGAAGCATGTCTTCATTGCTCAAAGGAGGCACAGAAATATTTGCCTTATTGCAAATATTATGCAATATTACGCAGGCATTTATAATTGATGCTGCCACTTTTGGTTTATAATGCAGGACCCGGTGCACTAGGAGACAACGAAAACGTGCTTTAAGAAGCCCAATTGTCCTCTCGATTATGTTCCTTGCCCGGATGTGAGCACCTGTATAATAACTCTCTGGAGAGCCAGGTTCTGCATTAATAATTGGTGTCATCATATAACTTCGCAATGGATAACCTGAGTCACCTGCAACATGAAAAGCTTTCTTTATAAGACTGCAGACTTTCAGTTTAACTGTGATCATATTTTTTAGATAATATAATATATTGTGCCAACCCATGGCCTGCATTGGGATGTATATAGGCTGATACAGTATTAAAATGTATGTGATATTGCCAAAAAAATAATTTACTATGCTAATATAATAAATGTAAGAAAAATTCGGTTATGTCATTTATTTAACAAATGAATGTGTGTTCTTTATATATAATTACAAATTAAGTTAAATGAAAATTAAAGTCTATGGAAATATTAAGTAACTTACCAAGTAACCATGTAGATTCATTAAGATTTTCTAAAAATGTTTTCACTGGGTGCACATTCCATATAAACGAGTCATGTGTGGCTCCTCCATAGCTAGCATCTACACTAGTGATTTGCATATCTGCATCACAAATCTGAAAAATAAAACATTGAAATAAAATTTGCAATAAAAGTACTATACTATAATATTTCATAATTGTGTCAACCTCCAATTAACAATCAAACAGACTACATGCCATGTTACTTTTGTCTCAACATAGTAATGGTTATAGTTCCTAGATATAAGTGCATTTATACCTATTCAACATAGATATTATTGAAAATTTTCTTACCAATTGAACATTTATTGAGTGGTAATGTTTCCTACAGTAATACCTTTCTTCATGTTCCACTGGCCTTACAATTGCAATTTGTGTGCAATCAATACAACCCAAAACACCTGGGATTTTAAACTTTTGAAAGAATCTGTAATAAATAAAAATGTAATACAAATAAACATAAGGTAATGATTCTTTGTTGTGAATTGCTTGACAGTTGTCAAATACTTACTTTGCCCGAGTATTATTTCTTTCTTCTAAAGTTTTTGGAAAACAAATGTATTTCTTTCTCATATCAGCAGAATCTATGCAAGCAGTAACTTCTGCAATGACAGATGAAACAGTCTGTTGAGCCATGGAATGTGCACCAATGTCTCCAATTGGTCTTTGGTATGAGCCGGTTGCATAGAATGATAGAGCAGTCAATATCTGAAAACATCATACATAATCAGCTTATTTTGATATATAACATGAATAACTACAAACAATAGTATTAGCCAAGTTCAATATTGACTAGGTTGGTACCACCTTTATAGTAAGTTAATTATTTCCTATGTTTGTTGAATTTTTATGGTATTCTAATGACATTAATAGATTCTTACCTTATGCTCGACCGATAAATCGGAAGATTTTCTAGGCTGCTTAAACAAATGCCTGAGTTCATCACATAGATCAAGAACCAATTGTTTGGAAAGCCTATATCTTTTGATGAATTCTGACTCGTCTAATTGCGTGAAAGGATCCGACTCTTCCCTTATTTGGCGCCTCCTTTTACGGCGTAAAGTATTATCCTCATTATCACACTCCAAAAAATCGAGGAATAATAAATTATGCGACATCTAAAATTATAAAAAATATGCTAATACAATGCACATTGCTTAGAAATACAATTAAAATAACACTATTGAACGTTACCTACCTTCGTAATAAATTAATTTCACTGAAATAACTAATTTATTCAGAAACGATTCAGTTTTGGTAGTAAATAAAGGAACTTTTATTGAATTGTAAGTTTTGACAGATATGCGACTCAGTTGAGGTCGTGAAGTTTAGTCATGGTACGAATTGAATGAATGACAACGCGACTTGCGAACGATTTGCTATTCAGTTTAGGCGGTAACGTTATTTGATCGGCTAAACAATGTCATGGTACGATAACGCGACGCGGTTCAGAATAGGTCCTAAATTGAGTCGCAATAAGAGCTCATGGTAAGGCTGCTGTTCGTTGACAACAGCCATACACTTTCCCTGTTAAAACTTTTGTTGACCTCACATCCGGACAATTAACTGATCGGGATCGATGCCCCCTTGGGATCACCTGATCACTGACTGATAAGGACTCATGCGCCCAATTCGCCCACAGCTTGCGGCTGTCGCCGTGTGTGGCACTACAAGTCAGCAGACTGGTCTAGGATGCGATCATTCTTTGCGTCCTACCCTTGGGGGCGGGTTTGCTTCACGCCGGATGATCCTGAAATCTCTGTTGCCGATGTGGTACTGCAAGGAATGGAACTATTTATTGCATCCTTTTCGTAGAGGGGATGCATCATTGGCCCATGGCGCAAAAGAGAAAGCCGATCTCTTGGACTCTCTTTTTGCGTCTAACTCTTTTTTGAATGACGGGGAAGTGAACCGCCAATTATCCCGCAGTGCAACACCAATATGCCGGAAATTCGGCATATTACAAACGCGTCTTTTTCGACACTCCTACTTCTTAGGCGTAGTTCCGGCTTTGTGGAAGACAGTTTTAGTACATCTGGTACCTAAAAAAATACGAGCGCTCTGATCCTTCCAACTACAGGCCCATAGCCATTACCTCCTTGCTCTCGAAGACAATGGATGCTGGTGATCTTCTCGTGTACCTAATGCATAGATAGTCGAGGACGATCGAGGGTAGGGGGTAGGCGCTGGCCATTAGTCTGGATATAGCGAAGGCCTTTGATAAGGTTTCACACAGAGCGCTTCTGTCAAAGCTTCCTTCCTAAGGGCTTCCCGGGAAGTTGTGCAAATGGCTAGCTAGCTTTCTAGCGGACCGGATCATCAAGGTCGCTGTCAACGGTGCATGCTCGGATCTCAAGCCCGTGAACGCTGGTGTCCCACAAGGCCGTGTGCTATCTCCCACGCTATTTTTATGCATATTAATGATATGCAGTAAATTAGCAGCATACTGTAAGGGAGTAGGTATATAAGCATAATTCTATTATAATAAAATATAATAATATAGAACTATAGTGCCTAGTTGGCGATTTCTCAATCCAGCTGAAAAATATCTTATTGCCTGCTTCTCATTTAATGGCTTCAGAATATTATACTTATCATTATTGCCATCAGATTGAGCAATCGTCAACTCCACAAACATGTCCGTTATTTGTTTACCGTAATCATCAATAGATAAACTTCTTTGTTTAAAATTTTGAAGTTTATGTTGAATTGCGATTGCAGATTTTTTAGGTAACAATTTTGTTTTTAAATCTGCTATTAAACCATTAATATTGCTATATGAAGAAGATAGTTTCAGTTTCGCGGCTTGAGAAAGTCTCCTTTTTTAATACAAAAATCAATAATTTGGAATGTGAATCTTCGTCTAATTCTGATTTATAATACTCAACACTATCAATAAATTGTTGTATACAGGTTAGATCATCTGAACAAACTGGCAATAAACTTAGAGCAACTTTTAAATCGAATTTTGACGTACTCGCCATTGTTTTAAGTTCACTTTGAACGCCTGATTTTATTATAATAGAATTATGCTTATATACCTACTCCCTTACATCTTCCCCTTAATAGTAAAATAAAATAAAGTTTACATTTATTTTATTGTTATATAATATGATATTTTTTTTGACGTGACAACGTCTTAAATTAGGTTGCGGCTGGGAGTCACTTATGAAAAAGTGTAACGCCCGGTAACGTTACGATGAGTCACCGAACGAGAGAGAGGCCCGCCGAATGCCTTGCGTCTCTCTCCCACTCAACTATGATCGGTCTGCCGCGCGCGCAGCACTAGAGAATTAGGCGCATTGAATCGGCGCATGCTTGTGTCTCTGTCTTTGTCTTTCTCGAACGTTCTTGGCGTTGGAAAAACAAGAAAGCGTCACAATACAAGTTCACACGTGTGGTTAAAGTATCGTCAGCTGTGTCTGTAGTGAAAATATGGAGTGCTTAGATTCGTCATTTATCATTTACAACAACTACAACAATAAAGGTAAATAATTGTACACTGATATTTCATTATCGTAAACTATGATTGATTGATTAATTGTTAGATTGACACAAAAGTTGAGAAACTGAGTTTATAGGTTATGTCATACTATTGATAAATGTTGATAGTGTTTTAGTAAACAAAATATATTTCTATAGTTAAAATTTGTGCAATTCTTATTTTCATTCAATTCCTTGTTCCTATTGTGCAATTTAATTATATTCATATCAATAAATATTCTACCGAGAAAAAGACGTTGTCACGTAAAATCTTCGCCCGTAAAACCGACTTTACAGGCAACCATTTTTTTATTATTATTTTTTTTAGTATAGCTATTCGTTTTTTATTACGAAACTAAGCATAAAAAGCTGAATGGTAAAATGAATGGTATAAGCTGAGTGGTCACCTACGTGTCACATTTATGCGACGTACAAACTCCTTTTTATTTTCTTTTTGTTGTTAGCTATATATATAAATTTATGTTAAACGAGTGTGTGCGTTATCTTATCTGTGACAAATAAATGAGTTTTCTTTCTTTCTTTCTTTCTAAAATACATGATAAATGTTATACAAAATAATAGTCTGTAAATAAAAGTAATATAAAAATTATGATGATACCAATAGCGCAACGGTATGCGAATCCGAACCCGTGTGCGCACGACCGGGATTCGTCTCCGCTCACCGTTGGGCCATCACGCATAGTTTTATGTATCATAACAATAACATTTGACGTTATAATATGAGTACAATAACGACCTATAATATATTTTAAACATGATACAACTTTGTTCTATTTTTGTGAACAATACTGCTTTTACCATTAATATTTATTTCAACATTCGACGACAAATCTTGAATGACATCATAAGGACCAGAATACAATTTTTTAAGTTTGTTACCAGTTTCATTTTTAAGTAAAACTTTATCATTCGGCTTATAATGTATAGGATTAATATAAGTATCATATCTACGTTTATTACCTATTTTACTAGCTATTAAATTTTTCCGCGCTTCAGTTTGAGACACCTGAAGGCGATACTTGAGTTCAAGTGGATAGTCATCGCAATTGTAAAGAGGTTCTACGCACTTTGTTAAATTATTAGGTAAATTACACTTCCTACCATAGACAAGCTCGAAAGGTGAAAATTTAGTGGAAGTATGAACTGACGTATTATACGCAAAGCACCAGAACGGTAGCCAACTACACCATAACACAGGTTTTTCCTCGGCTTGAATTCTTAAAAATGCACCAAGATTTTTATGAGAGTTTTCTAACGCTCCGATACTTTGATGATGATACGCAGTTGAATTTAATTTTGTGATATTTAGTAATTCACATACCTTTTTAAGAGTGTCTGATATGAATTCTGAACCTCTGTCGGTAGCTATCTCCCTCGGAACGCCATGTTGCAATATGAAGTTGTTTACGAAGGCGCGTGCTACTTCTGTTGACGTTTTTGTAACAAGGGGGTTTTCACCCTATACAAAAAGTGTCATGTCAAGTGGATGACAAATGCTATTACGAGGGACAGGCTGCGGTCTTCCATATGGTGGAAGCAGAGGGATGCGTCACCATCTACAAGGAGCCACAGGAGGGGGCCAGCAGACGTTATTTAACAGGATAATGCGGCAATATTAGAGTGCGCGGCATTATAAGTAACAAGTGCGTAAAATCTTCGCGGTATCAATGAGCGTAAAAGAAAAGTGTTTAATCAAGTGTTTAATCGTGTATCCTGTATCGTAAGTGAATATATTAGTGGACTCTATATTTAAAGGACATTATAAGGACGGACATTATATTTAATAGTATGTATGGTATTGCATTATTTTTTCTTATACAAAAAACAATTGAATGGCCGAAAAATTAAGAAACTTATTCGAAAAATTATTAGAAATCAGAAAATATTTAATTAAAATAGGACCAGAAAGAAGGAAAGGCAAAATAAGTTTTGTAAAATTAGAAGAGGCCGATAAGTTGTTAAAAGAATATAAAGCATTTTTAGAGTATTTTTCCGGAACAAAGAGCTCTATTAGCAAAACTGAATGTTTAATTATTGAAAAATTGTGTATCGATTTTGATAATTCTTATGAAAAGATAATAGAATTATGCTTATATACCTACTCCCTTACAATACATTGCTATGCGGATGTCAGCACGGGTGATGCCTTGTATACCGGCCGAGCCAATATTTCTCGGGAAAACGTCTACGAGTCCCGAAACAAACTTGTGTCTGAAGTCGAGTCCTTACTATCCAGAGTCTCGGATTGGGGGTAACACAACTTGGTCGAATTTAACGCCACAAAAATACAAGTTTGCAAGTTTACCGCAAAAAAAATTGCCTATTGTCGTATCACCTCAGTTTCAAGGCACTCCTCTAATTACCACAGCCAGTATCGGAATTCTTGGTGTCGAGATATCGAGTGACGTTTAGTTCCGCGGTCACCTTGAAAGTAAGGCCAAATTATTCTCAAAGAAGCTTGGTGTGCACAACAGTTTGCAACTTTATAAAGCGCAAGTTCGGACCTTCGCGACCTGGGGTCGGCCCCACGTGATCGGCTTGATCTTTGGCTTTGCGTAGAGATATAGCTTCGCTCTGCATTTTCTATCGCATTTATCACGGGGAGTGTTCTCGAGAATTGTTCGGACTTATCCCTGCTGCTGAGTTGCACCACCCACATCACCTTGGAGGTTGGAAATATATAGGTCTACCAGAATCTCATGGCATAAAATTAAAAACAAACATAATGATTTTTATGTGGCAATACCATCAGTCCACAGCTGAGTCAAAACTTGAGTTATGTCATTCGATGTGAATATTTTAAGATTTGTGTACTTCCTTAGCGAAAATATACAAATTAATTTTACGATCACAAATGTGACACATTGTTTACAAGGTTTATCGCCAGACCCGTGAATAATTTGGTCAACAAAATCGTTGGTTTTAAAATCGACGTCGTTTTAACAAAGAAGTAGGAGTGAATAATTTTGATACTTCATGTTTTTTTGGTTAATAAAATAATAAATTAGATATGTACATGTGTTTTATGGTATATACTTTGATATCATTTTTTTATACTAAACAGGAATGCATTAAATACCTATTTACAGCAGTTTCCACAGATTTTAGATAAGGAACGGTTTTTATTATACCTTGATCTTCATAGTCTTCATCAAAAGATGTACTGAAGAGATGTAGTGTTAATGAAATAAAGAAGACTGAAAATAAAACGTTTTTTATTTTACAGTCTTGCATGTTTCGCATAACATTTTTGGAATCTAATAATTATTTAAATAAAACCGACTCATAATCAATCTACTTAAAATTTAGAAATTGAGAATTGTTTAATTTAGTAAGAACTAATAAGAAGAGACAATTACCACGAAACTGGCGGCTCCCATTTTTATCATATTTACATATTATAAATACTCGTAAAACACGTCACACATGTATATTATAAAAAATATGTTCATCCAGTTACCCCAGTGTTGCAATGCGTAAATTCAAATTTCCTAAAATGCCACGAGTACAAAAGAAAACGTCACATTTTATTCACATTGTGTCTGAAGTTACTAAAACTACCACCTGGCTTCGTTTTAGGTAGCAATCTTCATACACCTTGTATATTAAATATAGGAATGGAATTATTAAAGCTATGGGAAATGTCGGGAAGAATTTTGTCCAGGATTGGAAGAATCATCGTTCGGTCTTAAAGAAAGAGGTTGATGAATTACCCAAGCAAAAAAATACACAGCAATCCTGAGAACAGAAGTGCAATATGCTGGTTTATGATATTGAATATTCTACTCATGAAAGTAGGTACACTCCTCTACATTGGTAAAAACATATTAAGTATTAGCCACTATTACATGAAAAAATAATGACTAGGTGGCATTTTATCATCACGGTAACCTGTGAAGGAATTGAATTCCGCTCGTAAAATATCTTCCCCTTCAGTTACATTTATTATTGGGATTTAAATTGACTTTTGTATTATTAAATTATAATATGGCCTACCAAACGTGTGACTTTTTTCTTTTATGTTTGACAAGCAGTTAAATATTGTCCTGAAAATTTATAATTTTCGTAGACATTAATTATTTCTACAAGAGCAATAAACCATTTTGTTCTTCTTAACCCTTAACTTTTGAAACCATTTTGTTTCTTCGGTGATTTCTTTTGATGGTAGCCCAGAAAAGTGACTAACTGCGTCTGATAGTAAGTATAGTGACGATCAGATAGAGCCCTCTTTTTCAATTGTTTCTATAAACTGCGCTTAAAGCACTCTGGATTGCAGGAAGGACAGAACATATATGCTCAGTGCTCTCGCACTTTAAAATATAAGCACAGGTGTCTAAAAACATAACACGGAGATTAATAAAACAGCAATCACAGTGCGGTAACTTTTATGTAGACTTGAAATAAAACCATTATATAGAGTTTTTGTCGCGGGTGATTTTATCTGAGTGATAGTTTTATTTCTATGTGTAACAGTCGTTTAAATCTAAAAAAGCTCTATTTTATGTAGATAAGGAAGAGTGCAGAAGAATGGTTGCGGCATAGCGTCAGCACCTGCTAGTGAGTGCTGGAATGCGCAGCGCGGTGGTTACTTGGTCTGCCGCAAAACCGCGTAGAATGTGTAAGACGACTTTATTATCTGCAATCAGAGCATATGCCATGTCTAAATCTTCAAGAAAGCGCAATGTTCTCCATATTGCTTGGTCGGTCAAAGTTCGATCCCACTTATTCCAATCGCCAAACTTTAAAGTATGTTAAAAAGAAATAGTTAAATAAAGAAGATGAACTAGACGCATACATACTACATTAAAGCTATATAATTAGAATGGATTCATGGGTGATCGTAGAGTTGAATATACATTTTGTACGAAGTTTCCTGAGTTTTCTGGGTGTGGATGACCGGTGACAAATGAATACAATGAATGACGTGGATTGCGTAGTTTATAATTTATATCTACCATGTCAATCGTTAACGAAATACTCAACAAGATATACAGCATCACCTTTGTCGCTTCTACAAAGAGGAAATACGGCGGGACTTTTTGCATCTTTAGTAGTTAGGAATCAAATGACCAATTATTAAGTAAATAGGAGTAATTGTGAATTTGATTGGCTATTCCCAGTTGATTAAAATTAATTAGGAGGGTATAGTTTAGTCATCCCATGCGACGCAATGTATTTGCAAAGATAATATGGAAAATAACAAACTCCTCTATACGTCTGAGCTCCGAAGACCCAAATGCGATCGTCGTCTTCACTCTAGGCCACACACCTTGACAAAGGTGTCAAGCGATAGCGGGATGATGAGGCCAGCCGCGGGCCGCAGCGGCCGCTTGGCACGTTCCATCACGATCAGCAGAGCGCGCTTGAACGCTATCGGCGTCTGCACCCACTCCATCCGGTAAATGGACTCCAACACACGACTGCTCTGTGAACACATTCCCAGTACTAACTAACTGAACATGGCGTGAGCACGCGCGCGCTCGGTAGCGTCGACCTGCCTCACCTCCACCGTCACCTCGTTGCCGTAGTAGCAATATAGGAACAGCTCGGTGAGGATGCAGCTAGTGAACAACACCATCGACGCGAACTCGATGCTCAGCACGCTCAACTGTGAACACAGCGACTCACGTCACGGCGCGACTGTTTTACTACATGTTCCACTACATTAAAATATCACTGAGCAGATACACTCACACTGACTATTTTATATGCGGCCATGCAAAGGATCCAGCCACCAATCGCAAACTGAATTAGTATCGCAATGCCGAAGATTTGCTGCAGCAGCGCTGCTGTGCTGTAACAAACATCCGCACTCAGTGCACCAGCGGGCCACCGATCAGGCGTCATCAACTCTGCGCTCACTCACTTGACAATGTACTTGTAATGTGTGAGACACTGCACCAGGAGCGCCATGAGCGCACCGTCGTAGTCGCGTCCCGCCGCAAGCGCCGCCGCGCGCTCCACCATGCTCTCGAAGTTCAAACTACAACAGACTCGGATCACTCACACACACGTACTTGCTAACATAGCTAGCATAGCGACGCGCGCGTGTTCTCATCACGCACCGTAAAATTGTGAGTTGCGTCTTGCACTGGTTGAGCACGGTGGCGATGAACGCGTCCATGGTAGTATTGGCGATGCCTACTAGCGTGGTCACGTAGTAGGAGTACAGCAGCACCACCACGAACCTGCAACCCGAGTACAACTTGTGCTTTATGGATGGTGGAACACTAAGTTCCGCCAATACATTCTCGTTTTATATACGTGACTGTACCAGTGCGGGTGCGAATAATCCACACCGATCCAGAAAGGAAACTCGACGTGCTGTCCACGCAAGTGGTAGATCACCGGAAAGATTATCCACAGCGTGCAGGTGACCACCGCGCAGCCCGAGTATAGTCGCACGAAGCGCGAGGCCCACGTCGCCGCGCCCGCCAGCAGCCGCTGCGCCGTCACAGTGGGCGGGTTACACAGCGGCGCTGCAACACCAAATCTCAAGTTAACACATGCGAATGTCGCGAGATCTACGTTTAGAGTAGCGGTGCCACCATCGAGGCCGGCCACCATGCGCTCCACGCGGTCTGCGTCCAGGTAGAACACGATCTGCTTGGCGATGGAGGTGATGTGGCACAGCAGCAGGAACATTACGCGCGCCACCTTATCCATGTCGTGGCGCTCCTGCACAACCACATTATATTACTAATATAATAGTAAATTTTAAACGTGAAGAGCAATGAGGGCCCGCAGTACACACCTGGTACGCGTACACGCACTCCTGCAGCAGGTAGGCAACAGTGAGCGCCAGCGTGAAGGCGCGGTAGACGCGGTGCAGGCGCTCGCGTGCGCCGCCGCCGCCCAGCCGGCAGTAGCCGCACCAGCGCAGCAGCCGCACGTGCGTCACCACGCTGCTGCGCGCCAGCGACCTGCGCACACGCCGCCAGGACCACTCACTTACTGCTGCACATTACATCTGAGTACACGAAGACAGGATTCGGCCTGGAAGCATAAAAACTGCCCACGACTGCCGCCCGTGTCATCGCGCTCTTATTATTTTTATTCATTTTTATTTTTTGTACGACGGCTATGGCTAAAGAATAACACAGTAACGTACATTTGAGACGACATCATGTATCACGTCGCTTGCGGTTGATCCCAAATTAATAAATTGTTGTAGTGCTATTCAGCGCTGAGACGGGTGTGGGTCGGTACTGGGGGGTGCGGGGCGAGGCGGTAACGAGATAATTACACGTGGCAGTGACAATTACGGCGGCGCTAACAGATTAATTGCAGGGCAGCGTGGGGCGGCGCCGGCACGCCCCGGTCAGCCGGCGCTCGCATACAATATGCATGAGCACCGCACACGCAACTCGCTCCTTCTCATCAACTGTTTGTCGCCCGTCCCACACACCGACACACAAGGGCTCAAGATGTCCCGTGTGCTGATACACTCACTGATTTATAACTTTCCATTCATCTATCACACATTGCTTGTCCCGACTGACCATTTTATCAAACCGTGGCCAAAACGCTGTGGCTTGTAACTTGTAATGCCTTTAGTGTTGAAAGAATCCACTGATAATAAACTATCACATCCCTAATATAGTGAAATAGAAATGAAGGGCATACAGCCAGTCATTTAATAGGAAATTGCGCGAAAAATACGACTTCTCTCACCCGCATACTCCGCTCTTACCCGCATGCTACGACGGAAATTAGACAAATATCATTTCTAACTCCTCCTATTCAATTAACTTTATGATTGCCTTCTTTGTGGGTTATTAAAGACAAGTTAGAAATTTCTGGAGACTCTCAGATTCTATGTTCGGTGTAATTCGGTGTAAATTCGGTGCAACATTAACAGAATTGACATCTGTCTTATAATTAGTGTTTGTCAAATTCGGTCAAATTCTATTCTTTGTGTTTGGTCGCAAAAGGAATGTACTTTTGTGGTGTTGGTTATTTTGAGTTTATTATTTACGACAACTCTTGGCTACTCTAAAAAATATTATAATTATTATATTCCCAAAAATAGCAGAGTTTGCTCAGTGCATCTATGTAATACCTCATTGGACTTTGAAATGAAATGAAATGAAATGTATTTATTGATCACGTAGGCAATTAAGGAGCTCTTATGACAAGTCAATACACATAGAACTTAATCTCTATTTACAATATATTTCCTATACTTATTATTACTTATTTTAATTTCTTGCTTTTATCAATTTATTTATTAATTTTATTTATTTTTAAATTATTTTTATTTTTATTTATAATTAGTTTTATTTATTTATTTAGTTTTTATTCATATTTTATTTAAAGTATTAGTTTTTACTTTATAGTAATTTATTTGTCAAAGAAATACATTATTTACGTTAGTCAAATTAAATTATATTATTTGTGGACCATAAATATTACAACGGTGCGTAGCGGTTTATAGTTACCACCGGATCCAACGCGGCCCTTCCTGAGAAGACCCGGCGAAACAAACTCAGTGGGCTTACACTACCACTGGAACTACGCGACGCGACCCAGTCCTGAGTATATCCAGCGACTAAGACTCAGTGGGCTTGTTTTGGGTCCAACTTAGGACAACGACCATAAGTATTTCCGATACGTCCCGTATGTTTAGGCTTACTGCCGGATCCAACGCGGCCCTGACTGAGAAGACCCGGCGAACAAACTCAGCGGGCTTTACTTTACCACTGGATACTACGCGGCGCGACCCATTTCTGAGTAGATCCAGCGAGTCAAACTCAGTGGGCTTGGTTTTGGTCAATTTACTAAAATAAGTATTTGTGACTTGTCTTACAAGGATTTGCCATATTAATTATTATTTTTATATGATTTTTTCGATCGGTCGTCATATAATTTAATTGATTTATTTGATTGTATATAGCTTAATTTTTGAGTTCACAATTTTAGATATTTTTAATTATTTAGATTAGGTGGTGTAATAAGCGAATAGTTCAGGGCCCCAGGAGGTCGCAATGTGCAAGAGAACACCTAATCCCAGGCTTTTTTATCCTCAATATATTCCTTAATATTATAATAACCCCTAGTCATAAGTTTGTTTTTAATATGGACCCTAAATAGTTTGTCCGGTAGCTGCGTTATCCTATTGGGAAGTTTATTATAAAATTTAATACAACTACCCAAGAAAGATTTTTTTGACTTTTCTAGTCTAAACGAGGGTATTGCTAGTTTATTTTTATTCCGCGTATTAATGGTGTGGGTGTCACTGACCTTATAAAACTTATTAATATTTTTACGAACGTGCATTATATTCTGAAAGATGTATTCAGATGACACGGTTAGTATATTGCTTTCTTTAAAAACAGATCGCAAAGAATCGCGGCTTCCTAGATTATTTCCTTTATGAGGGAAAGGCTTGTTAATATTAATAATATAACTTTAGTTCCAACATGTAGAAGACATGTTTACAATTATAAAGAATTCTAAAACATCAATAGATTGTAATGAGATAAATAGTATGCCAGACCACTTAGTGCGTTATTGGTTAGGACAGAACAATTTTTTTTTTTTTTTAATATTCTGATCGACAGCTCTCAAAATGGCCACAATGCGATAATACAACATTATCAATACCAACATTTTTACCGTCATCATTCCCTTTTTAGAATGACTACTGATGGCAGGTCTCTCATATGTGAGAGGCCATCTGGGTAGGTACCACCGCAAAGTATATTTCTCCCGTGAAACAACACTGCTTAAATGCACTGTTGTGTTTCGGATTGAAGGACATTGTAGCCAGAGCAACTACTGGACATATTGAGACTTAACATCTTATGTGTCAGGATGGCGAGCGCAGTGGAATGTTGCTACTGTTCATGAGCGGTCGTATCGCTTACCATCAAGCGAACGGCTTGCTCGTCTCGTCATTCAATGCAATAAAAAAAAACTGTGAATGCAGAAAGTTGTGAATTTTATTAAAAAAAAACTCTACTCAGGTCCTAAATGAAGATGACATGTGATATATTTTTAACTACGGTAAGATTGGTATTGGTGGTATAGAGCCAACGGTCTTTAACAGAAAACTCGCGCAGTCATGTCCGACATGTTTTATTTTGTAAGTTAACATGTTTTCTCTCACTTTGAGAATTAAATGGCTTACGACGAATCATCGAATCTACTGTTTAAATAGCTATAGATAAGGATAAGGCCTCTTGTACACACACGGTTTTTCGCCGTGAAAAACGACGTACACGGCCGCGGCGCCGTGCCGTGGCGCCACCGTGCGCGTCTACAAGCGTTCATAGTAATCCATACAACACTGACGACCGTGCCTACACACGGCGAATTAACCGTAGATTTTCACGGCGAAAAACCGTGTGTGTACAAGAGGCCTAACTCGTCATCAAGTCAGTCCTTCGGTCCTTGTCCATACAGTAAATAAATATTACCATATAAGTACGATGGTACCGTCGTCACCTTTTTATTATCCCTACACCTATAATCTTAGTGGATTTCATCCACATTACCCGCATACATTTTGCTCTCGTAGAGTATGGTGCCAGTCACAGAACAGTTGAATATAGTCATCTGTTCTGTGGTGCCAGTGATCTTTTCCAGTAGCACTTGAAAACTCTAGAACGGATAAGCTACTCGTTTCAAAGTTCCCAAAACTCTATCACTTGTCCTTCACTAAGCGAGGCTTAAAGAGAGTACAGCCCTTGCTGTATGCTAGATTCGTGACACTGTGAAGGTCCATGAGCGGTGGAGACCATTTGTCATGAGACGATCCGAATGCTCGTCTGCCAATGAAAATAATTAAAAACAAGTGCCAATAGAACAATAATTATTATTGATTTGGAGTGCCATGTAGGTCGTTGTTTTATCCAATTTGCCTCACACTTTACCTTAGCTTTCATTAGATTGAGTTGTACCTTTATTTAATTTCTCGTAGCAAGATACGTTGTTCTCTCTAAAGCTGGATGGACATATTTAGAGCTAATATTACGTGTTAATAAGCTTTATATTTATGTTATCACAATATTTCGGAAAGATTGGTATGTAAAACAAAATTTCAAATATGATTAAGAATTTCACGTGAATGCCTAATATCCGAGATTTGCATATTGATCAAACATTATTTTTCTCTTCACTTTATACCTATTTTGCAAATAAATACCTAATAATTTTATAATATATTAATTAATTAATGAAAATTAATTTATAAATACAATAATATATGAATTAATTATTAAATTAATTTTATAGAGAAGTAGTTCTAGAATCATATTTGTTTTTTCAGCAATAAAACTACATTATCATACTACATATTTATTTAACGTGCTACGGCTGAAGAATATCGTCGCGACGTTCACTTAGTCTGTCGAAGAACCGCGTAGAAACTATATGACGACTTGAGAATCTGCGAACAGTGGGTTAATGTGATAAGAGAGTGGCGTGACGCAGCAGCAGTAAAGTGGCGCAGCGGGCAGCACGCACCGTGACGTAGGTGTCGAGCGTGAGCGGCACGACGCGGCCGGCGGCGGGCCTCAGCGGGCGCTGCGCGCGCTCCATGGCCACGAGCAGCGCTCGCCGTACGCGCCGCGACGTGCGCAGCCACGACATCGCGTACATGGACTCCACCACGCGGTCGCTCTGCAACAACCACCGACACGCCGCGCTCGTGTCGCAGCTTTACTATACCCACTTCAAATGTCTCACAACTCTGCTATGCCAATTCGATTTGGAAGTGAGGTTTTCCGAAACCCAAAATTGAATAGTAGGATATTGAGTAGGTGGGTATAAATGCGACAACGGTTGAAAAGAAAGTTTGTAACTCACGCACAAACGTAGTCACATACACCACGGTAATAATATCTAACAGTATTCTAACTCGACACTGTCCTTGAAATAATTACCCACAGCGGCTCGGTCCCCAGACACGCGCTAGGGCTGTATTTTCACAGTACTTTAATTATTATTTTTTGCTTGACTTTATTTCTAGTTCTGTGATTATAGTAATTATAACTTTTATTTCTAAAAATGAAATACGTTGTAAATGAAATAGAAAGTGTTCAATAACAATAACCTTCATGTTATGGTTTATTATTAGTAGATTTGTTTTATTATTAATAATAACTATGATGATAAAAATACCATCTTTATCAATTTGAAACAAAAGAACATTTGCTTGTCGACCGAGACGAGCAAAAATCTTAAAAAATCCGCATTTGGAAAACTTTAATCAAAAATGCTTTTGGGGAACATGAACAAGGAGGAGAAAAATATATTTCATTTTGTTGTAGTGTAGATGCCTGCAGCTAATTTACAATGGATATGTTTTGTTTTGCGACATTTGCAACTGGTTGAGTACCGAGTGTGTACCGAAATCAGAGCGCGTAGGTATGACTCACGTTCCGAACGTTTATATAAAGACAGAATAGTGTTAAATATCATTACCGTGCACACACACTGCGACAAGTAATAGGATGGCCACACTCACCTCCACCGTCACCTCATTACCATAATAGCAGTACAAAAACAGCTCTATGAGGATGCACACGATGAACAGCGTGGTGGACGCGAACTCGATGCTCATCACCTCCAACTGCCCAACATAACACAACGCTCAGCAAATAGTACACTCCAGAACTAGGGTGGGACGCGGTGAGCACTCACGCTAAATATCTTGTAGGCAGCCATGCACAGGATCCAGCCGCCAACGCCGAACTGCACCAATATCGCCGTGCCGAATATGTCTTGCAGCAGCAAGCACGTGCTGTATACAAAAACAGCAGACAGTTGACTGGCAGGCGGTCAAACACACTGATGCCGTCAGAATGTTTTGTGATGAATGCACTTACTCTGTGATCTTTTGGTAATGGACGAGGCTCTCGACGAGCAGCTCGTAGCAGACGTGGTGGTACCGGGAGGTGTCAGCGCCACATGCTGCCCGCGCGCGCTCCGTCAGCGTCTCCATGTTCATCCTGCACATACACACACACACACAAACAGACGTGAGCCGAGCCGCGCGCTGCGAGTGCACTACAGAACTCACTCAGTACCTGAGGATGCTCAGCTGCGTCTTGCACTGGTGCAGTATGGTAGCGATGAAGGAGTCCATGGTGGTATTGCCCACGCCCACGAGGTTCGAGGCGTAGAACGAGTACAGCAGTAGCGCCAGGAACCTGCCGCACCATACGCCATCCTACACTACTTCTATATTATATACTCAAACTACACATGAACACGTGCCTTAATACCACTAATAGCTACCCCGTTACATTTTTACAATGGGTTTACGCTATAAATATTACTTAAATGCGATAAAATTTTACCCTTAATAATGCACTTTTTTTTGAACCTGTAGAGCGACGCTGTTGTTAGTCATGACTTATCATGAATAGAAAGGCTGGTCCGGGGCGTTACAAATATCTTACTGGAAATTGACGTGAAGTGAAAACTTTAATAATGCATTTCGTTCGATAAGTGTTTTTCGAATGCACGTTTCTTTTTCAATACTTTTTTCTTCCCGCTCTCTTCTCGGTTTGATAGGCCAGCAACACAGCCATGATCGCAACGTTGCGGTATCCATGGGCTACAGTAATTACTTACCATCAAGTGACCTGTTTGTTCGTTTTCCGGAACTATGCATTAAATTAAAAAATACATCCTTCAGTCCCATACTAACCTCAGCAGCCTTACCATGACCGTTGTGTAAGCGATTCAATAGGTTGTCATTTTGTTTCGTATCATGACCATGTTTATACTAAATCGCAAGTGAGTCGCAAGCTAACCAAATGAGTGAACGCAAAAGTCTATGATCCGTAATGCTAGCAAGAGATAGCGCTATACAATAATCGTATTTTTGTTTCTTTCTCACCGGACTTGTTAGCAACGTTCTGAAACTCAATCGTGAAAAAATTACGATATTTTTTACAATTGATAATTTGTATTATTGTACGATGTATTCAATTTGGCTATGATTTATTTAAATGTGAATGTTGCAGATTGACATTAAATAGTATTTAGCTGACCTTATATCAATTTACATAATGTTTAATTAATTACAATTTTTTACATGCGCATTAACTTGCAGAAGTGCTTGTCAAACTTATGAACGTTTCTCTAAAATTATTCTTATATGAAATTCTAGATTGTAAACATTCTCAGATCGCGGGTGTTTTGATTATGAAGCTGAAGTGATCTGGTCTGTATCAGCCCATATACGTCCCACTGCAGGGCACGGGCCTACTCTACAATCGTAAGAACGATTGAGAGTGGTTAGGCCATATAGTCCACCACGCTGGCCCAGTGCGGGTTGGCGGACTTACATACCATAGATTTTTTTTATAAATCGCTATGGTATGCAGGTTTCCTCACGATGTTTTCCTTCACCGTTTTAGTGCGTGGTGATTGACTATCAATACACACATGACTCCGAAAAGTCAGAGGTGTGCCCTGGGATTCGAACCCGCGACCACCGTGAACATGTTGGCAGCCGCGTCTAGTCCGTTTACCAACAGGCCACCACGCACGCTGAAGTGATATTGAATAGTTTTTATTTTATTAATTTACTTAAATATTACTTTGAAAATCTCTTAGTACTGGTCTAGTGGTCTCTCATATATGACCGCCTGAGTAGGTATCATCGCAGTGTATTTTCTCCCGCCAAACACAAGTCTAAATGCACTGTTGTGTTTCGAACTAGACGACATTGTAGCCTAAGTAGCATCTTATGTCTCAGGTTGACAAGCGCAATGAAATGCCAAGCATTGCTTTGTAATTGCTGTTCATGAGTTCATTATGCGACGTCTAAAGTATTAAATATAAATTCTGTCAATACAATGTACTTCACTCAGGAATATAATTTAAAAACCTCTATTAAACGTTACCTACCTTCGTCATGAATTAATTTTACTGAAATAACCATGAAATAACACATTTATTCTGAAACTATTCAGTTTCGGTGATAAATAAAGGAACTTTTATTGAGTCGCAAATTTTGACAGATATGCGACTCAGTTGAGGTCTTAAAGTTCAGTCATGGTACGAATTTAATGAATGACAACGCGACTTGCGAACGACTTGCTAATCAGTTTAGGCGGTAATGTTATTTGATCGGCTAAACAATGTCCTAAATTGAGTCGCATTAAGAGCTCATGGTAAAGCTGCAGTAAGCACCTTAATAGGTCAATTAAGTTGAGGCAGGGCTATCAAAACTACGAGAAACTTTTTGATCTCACAAATATCCACATCTGAGACAAATATATGTGGGTCACAAAATAAAAATGCAAAAATAAACACGAACTACGCTTAAGACATACACAATACACGTTGATAGTTTTTTTTTATACATACTTGGCGGTTTGCGTAGAGTCGAAGGGCGACCAGAAAGAGAACTCGACGGTGCGGCCGCGCGCGCGGTCCACCACCGGGAACACCATCCACAGTACGCACGTGGCCACCGCGCAGCCCGTGTACACCAGCGCCAGCCGTCGTGCGCTGCCCGCCGTGCGCGCCAGCAGCGCCCGCGCACGCGCCTCCGCCGGGTTGAACAGCGGCTCTACACACACACTGCCGGGTACACTGTGCACTGCGCATACAGCGCGCCGCAGCGACACTCACCGTGCAGCCCGGCCACGAGCTGGTCGATGCGGCACGCGTCCACGTGGAACACCACCTGCTTGGCCACACAAGTCAGGTAGCACAGCATGATGAACAGCACGCGCGACAGCTTCTCCATGTCTCCACGCTCCTGCACAGAGCGAGCCACCGTCACTAAACACGCCGCGACATTAACACCAATACTCGACTAGACATCATTACATCACCAGCTACGTCCTTTAAAGCGGCTTTAAAAGGGAAGGTATTAATACATTGTAGGGATCAGGAAGATTGATGAAATATTAAACCGAGAGGTTAAATTGGGCTCTTAAAATGATGCATTGGGAACATCATGAATCATATGAAAACCGATATTCTTTTGGCGGCTTAAAAGAAGTAAATCAGATAATACAGTGAAGCTTGACTACAAGAGGCTCTCTAGCGCCGGCGCATAATGTGAACCAAACCGTGTTATAACTTAGAGATGACCACTATTAAATAGATAATCAGCTAACGAACTAATTACGTGTAACTACTTACAGATTTTTGTTATCCCACTTCTGAGATGTAAAACCTCTCAAATCAAACTCCAAACATCTTTCGGAAATTAATTCTTTATTAAAAATAATGCTCTATTTAAAAAAATATATATTCCTTTTTCTTAGCACCTCTTCATAGATTCGTGCAAATCCGTCTGTCAAAAGCCCCCCACGCTGTCTTTTGTTTTCCTAGTCTTGTATTGTTTAAAAGTGGCCATCTCTAAACTCCACCGCACACACTCACACTTGCATTGGCCGTCACGAGCCGTGAGCGAGTGGCAGTATTTAAAACCTATGACGCAGTACCAAACTCCGCATTTGCTGATTGTCGACGCAGGACGCAGGACCCGAGAGCAAATGCGGAGTTTGGTAATGCTGGAGTTTGGTTAAGTAATGATACCTTACAATAAGAAGTAGATTACATGCCTGGTAAGCGTATACGAGTTGTTGCATGAGATAGGTGGAGATGGCGAGCAACGTGAACACATGGTAGAGGCGATGAGCGCGACGATGCCAGGGCGCCGCCGCCGCGTCTAGCCGGCAGAACCCCACCACGCGCAGACACCGCAGCAGCGGCTCCACGCTGCTGCCCGCTGGTGACCTGAAAACACACACTCTTACGTGGTGCCCCAGCGCGCGCCTTGAACCAGACAGGCTGACGAGTCCACACTTAGTTACTTACATAATTTGTGAAATTCGATGACAACAGTTTGCGAACAGAACGCTTTGCATGCTCTTATATGAGCACGGCATGGAGGTCGCGCGGCGACGCTGCTCCCAGCCTCATGTAATATTAATGTTGTGTTGACATTTGTGAAGACAGGCAAAGCGCTTATTAGTTCGTATAATGACGGCCTGTGCACAAAACAACCGCGCTCTGACTTTACCCGTCTCTACTCACCTGATCATACACTTCACAACATTCTCTACATAATATTTACAGTATTGATGGATATAAGAATATCTAGACGCTGGCAAACTCGAAAGCAATTCGCTTATATACATAATATGTACTCGGTATTGATATCGATATCAGCCCACATACGTTTCACTGCAAGGCACGGGCCCCTACTGAGTGTGGTTAAGCCTCAGATCATATAATCCACTACGCTGGTCTAAGGGCAAGTCGGTGGACTTCAAATGCCATAGAAAATATCGCTATTCTATGCAGATTTTCTCACGATTTTTTTCTTCATCGTTATAAGTAGTGTCGTGTTTTCACATCAAAAATACATAAACAACTCAACCAGAAAACTACAGGCAAACCTCGGTGATCAGATATAAGTATATCGGCTAGAGGTAGATAAGATTTGGATAAAACTGGAAAGAATAGTGTGATCAAAAGGAGACGTGTAGCCAGCAGTAGATTGATACGGGCTGAAAAAGAAAAAAGTACTTAGGGTAATTCGAATCAAACAGAAATAATGTTCATGCGTTATATAGAGAGAACGGCAGGGCAGCAGGGTGAGGCCTTGCAAGCATGTCTCCGCGCCGGCACGCGCCCCGCCCGCCGTCGCGCTGACAACTTAATTGTACACCTCGCCAACCTTACCATTGTTTGCGTTCTTACATATCAAATGAATTTCATTGTGACCAGAATACACAAGATATTGTATTTCAATTTACCTAGAAAATCTACCTAGAAAGTGCTCACTATCGAAGTGTACCGACGCCCCACGTTGACCCCAATGGGGTCACACTACGTACACAGAGCAACTTTAGTTGAAAAAACAGTTCACATTTTACTCATTTTCCATAAAACTTGCCTGTGGTAGCAACAAAAAAATATAAAAATTCCGGGGGTATAGTAGTGTCCCCACCAAGACAAGCCATGTAAAGCGCAACTATCTACCTTTTCACAAAGCGCTTTATAATGTTTAACACCTCATAACTTGTGTTGGGATGACATACTATATGATAATGTGGAAAACTAGGTTATAGCGCTACAAATATTAAATTTTACTAAATTCTAATAAAGAAAAAAAGAAAGCCACTATTTATTTACCACAGAAACGGATACACGAAAAAAAAGAACACGTGAAGTAAAATAGATAGAAATTAAACAACCTACTATAATTATAAATAACACATACAAATTATGACTAAAACAAGGTACAAAATGTACATAAGTACATGACTATGTAACCACTATAAAAGTACAAAGTATTGATACATACTAAGGTATGTTATAAAATGTAATATGACGAAATAACCTAAAAAAAACTAAGTGTAGTTTCATCAGACTTCTATATCCAGATATATGAGTCCGCTCCGTGACCACGAAAGCAAAGTAATCAAAACCTCGCGAAGTTAAAAATGTAAAAAATTAAACTAAATTCGCGATAAACTCCTTAAATAATAGTTTTATTTCAAAGACTTCTATACTCGTAGGTATATTCACTTTCTGTATTCCATAGAAGTACTAGTGTGTAGCTATGGCACTTGTGATGTACTGACTATCACAGTGTTGCAGGTAGATGTAAATCAAGTATGAGAAATATATAAAAGTGAGCGAGCTCCCGCCACCGGTCAGTACACTGACAGAAGTCGGACCGAGTGGACGGGCCTCAGACACTGGAAATCAATTACTGTGTTTTATTTAAACTACCAACCTAAACACCGGAACATCACAGTGGCGACGAGGTGAAAGTACGTGAGTAAATTAAATATCTATATATATAAAAGAAAGTCGTGTTAGTTACACCACTTATAACTCAAGAAAGGCTGAACTGACTTGGTTGAAAATTGGTGGGGAGGTAGCTTAGAGTCAGGAGAAGGACATAGGATACTTTTTATCACGTTCCCGGTTTCCCGAGTTTCTATTAGCTTATTAACATTTTCTCATACAAAATGTTCATGGGTTCGTAAATGTCAAACATTTAATGTTCATCCCGTCGATACGGTAAACTCTTCCCTCAAATGAAATAACGTATTTAAATAAAGGTTTCGAATCGACAACATATATCCATAATATTCGATTAATGGCGTATTTTATGTTTTAAAGATGTAAATTAATGACAGTAATAAAAAGTGATTGACATTTAAATTGGTTGTCAAATATTTATGCATGCGTTCAGAAATTAATTTTGTGTAATTTTGTGGAGAATCCTTACTAATATTATAAAGGTGAAAGTTTGTATGTATGTATGGATGTTTGTTACTCTTTCATGAAAAAACGGCTCAACAGATTTTGATGAAATTTGGTATAGTGATAGCTGACACCCTGGATTAACACATAGGCTACTTTTTATCCCGAAAAATGTAGTGTTCCCGTGGGATGAGTCAGGAAACCAAATATACATATTTTCTACTCTTTCAAATTCAAATTGTTGGCACGGGATGTCCTCTCCTACGGAAGGGAAATATAGTCGACGGCACGCGGGAAATATAGTTAGTAGACACGCGAAATAATATGTTCTTGATGTGGATTGGACTCAAAAACTATCTGCACCCGGGCGAAGCCGGGCCCGACAGCTAGTATATTATGAAGCTAAATATATATAGGACAATTAAATAAATAATATTCACACGTAAGATTTACTTCTTTTCAAGATAGAATATCACTTGAAAATGAAAAATCTTTATTAAAATAACAATTTTACATAATATGGAGAATATTGCAGGGGTTCTCAAATTAGGCGTTGCCTGTGACTTGAGAAACCAGATAAATATAATTGTTATTACATTAATTGTGGGTATCAGTGTGAGAAAGTGCTAATAGTGTTTGTTTGTGTGTGTGTGTGTGTGTGTTATTATGTTTACTTTTATCACGAATTTTTACAGTGGCTTTTCCTTCGCTATAATTCACTGATAGAAATATTATACATTTTGAAATGTTATGTCGAAGAAAATCGAACCCACTAAGTTATTTCTAGGAAAATTAATATTTCATCTCTTTATTAGTAACAGAAAGTAATGGCGTAATATTTATGGAAAAACAGCATAGTGGAGGTGGAATAAGGGAAGGAATATTGGATGGATAATCAAAATCGCTAATGTGTTTAATGTCAAAAATTTTTAAGGAACACTATTTGGATATGTAGAAACGGGATATAATAGAGTGGGAGGTACGGGAGAGGACTGGGTTAGCTGACAGATTTGATAGAACGAAATGTAAATGTACGGTATAAGACAGGATGGGTAATGAAGAGAAAGGACGGGACGTATCGGGAAGTGACTGAACAGACGGGATGGGACGGAATTGAGCAGGACAGTAGGATAGCTACGTCATGTTTAGGTATACAAGAGCTTATACGAAAAATAACATGTATTTGGTGTGAAGTCAAATAAAAAAATATCTGCCTGCATCCAGGTAAAGGTGGGTCGGACTTTTTTGCTATGCTAAATAATTGAATATAGTATTAATCATATAATAACTAAGTCATAGCGAAGCGTGGTCGGGTCAGCTATGGTATCTTTTAATTGATTTCAATGAATGTCGTCGGAGTAGTAACAGTGTTATAATATCTCCGTAGTAAAATAATGATTTAAATCTGGAGAGATGGGATAGAATAGAATATAAGGTGTATAAAATGGGACAGGAGAATAGGTACATTATGGGATTGGAATTGGATAAGCAGTTTAGACAACGGCTGTCATGTTGATTTAAAAAAAAATATGGGCTGGCACCTGTATTTGCACCCAGGCGAAGCCGGGCCGGGCCGCTAGTTCTATATAAAACCTATGGATTAATAGAATTATTTTGTAGTTATCAATGAGGAAATAATGCACAAAAAAAATGGAGAGACATGTGTAATGTATAGAACATATTATAAAATATAATTTTTGACTGAATTTGCCTCGATGGCGCAGTTTTACTAAGATATGGTTACCAAGCTGAGGTCTCGAATTCGAATCCCGAGTCGGGCAAAGTAAAATTGGATTTTTCTTTTCATTATCAGTCCAGAATCAGGGATTTGTGCCCGTTGTGTCCATACCCTCGCTACCTGTCACATCGTGGGACGGAATATACAGGACGAAATGTGGGTGTCCTGGCCTCTACCTACCCCTTCTGGGAAAATGGCGTGAGTTTATGTATGTATTTAATACAATTTCGATCATGTTAGTACATAAATGATGCCAACTTATGTGCATATGCAGTGCCGATGTTAAGGCAATGTTGGTGCCTAGGCACAGTAGACGCAGCTGGGGCTCAGAAACTATTGAAAACGAATGACTAGACAAAGATATTAAGATTAAAATGAAATGCAAATATTTCTTGACTCCATAAAGATGTCGTAAATTATTGTAGTCTAGTCAACATGTTCAAAAACGTGTTAAATAGACATAAAGCTCCTAAAAATATGTGCCATAGCTCATTCGATTCGGAATGACGTCTAGAAAAATGTTTTTTAAGGGTTTATTAGCACATAAAAAATTGCGATTGTTATTAACAAAATAAGATTTAAAAAAGGTATTTAGTTTTTCGTTAATTACTTTTAAAATAATGATATTTAAGGAATTTTGAAAAAAGAACCTGAAAGAGGAGAAAATTTCCAATAAAAAAGTCCTAACTCCCGGAACTCTATCTATATTATTTATAATTTTTTTTTAACGCTGAAAATAGGGCTCCGCGAGGGCGTTACGGAATAGGCTCGCCGCCTAAAAAGCCGGTATATCACCTAAAATTTTTTTTTTTTTAATATTAAATAACAATTTAAAAATTTGAATAAATTATAGTGTAATCTAGAAACTTGAACGAAAAAAACCTCGGTGAAAAAAATTTTTTTTGTCGGTTTTTCAAAAAGTTGCACCATTGTTTATTAACTATTTTTTTTCCAATCTCTGTTTTTATAAATTACGGTATAAAAGTTTAAATAATTGGTCTATAAATTTTTTCTTTATTATTTTATAGCATAGGTGAAATGATGATTTTTAAAAAAATTTTTTTCTTAAATAAATTTTTTTATTGTTTATAATCGTTTTTTTTAATATTTCAATTGTTTAAATAATTAGTTAAGAAATTATTTTATCCTTAGAAATCATCATTTACCCTTTTCAATGGAATAACAGAGAAATATTTTTTTTTATAAATAATTTAATTGTTTATTAACTTAACAATTTGTTATAAACAAATAATATTAACCGTTATATTTTTTTTCGAAAACTTCAAAAAATTACAAAAACAACCATATATAACAAAGTTAAGAAAAACATTTTGTTGTATTTTTTACAACACTTTTAAATATTATACAATAATGAAATTACAACCGTTACATAATTTGTCAAGTTAAAAATTGTTATAATATTAGAGACAGGGTAAAGAACATTCAACTCATTTTTGTAAAGGATTTATTTATCTGTAAAATGAATTCAAAATCGATTCTGTAACTATTATTTATCACTTGTTATAAGCATTTATTTATAAAAATTTTAGATTTTTTTACATCTTTTGAAATTCCATAGCTTATAAATTGTTAATTAATATAGATACAGTTACGGACCCAAGAACTTTTTTATTCCATGATAAAATATCTTTCTAATTACGCATAAATTAAAGCAATATCCATTTTTGTTTAAATAATATATTAAGTCAAATTTATATTTACCCAATTTATATTTATATTATAAATCGTAATTTTTTTTTTTTTAATAATCTTGATGTATTAAATAGAAGTGCGGTTTAATTATATCCATATTTTAAAATATAATTATGAAGTACGTACCCTTAGCTTGAAGATCCGTACATAACACTTTTGACATACTTAAACTTACTGGATTATGATGTTACTTCGGTAAGCGCAAAAATTCAAATAAAAAGTAATTTTTCAACCCATTCTTTCTATAACCACCTAATTATCTTATGAGTAGGTAGGTTTTTTAAAAATTGAATTTTGAAAATTAAAACGGAACTACCGTACTTTATATTTATATTCTCTCTCGATCCAATACTCGTTCAATTCGGCAGTATGTCTTTAAAAATCGATGATTTAAACAATAAGCCACATTCAAAATTAAACGCCAAATTACCAACCTCACTTATTATTTTTAAAGTTTTCGAGATATATCTCAATACTAGCTGACCCGGCTACGCTTCGCCGTGGCTTAGTTATTATATGATTAATATTATGTTTTTAATTATTTAGCATAGCAAAATAGCTCGACCCACCTTTGTCTTGATGCAGATATTTTTTGATTTCACTCCACACTAAATGCATGTTATTTTTCGTATAAGCTCTTGCATATCTAAACTATTGTCCTACTCAATTCCGTTCCCTCCCGTCTGTTCAGTCACTTCCCGATACGTCCCGTCCTTTCTCTTGATTATCCATCCCATCTTATACCGTACGTTTACATTTCGTTCTATCAAATCTGTCAGCTATCCCAGTCCTCTCCCGTACCTCCCTCCCACTCTGTCATACCATTTCTCAATATCCAAATAGTGTGCCTTATGAATTTTTGACATTAAAAACTTTAACGATTTTGATAATCCATGCAATATTATAATTCGTGATAAAAGCATGGATAAAAGTGAAAATCTACCTTGAGAAGAAGTAAAACTTTTTACGTGTGAACATTATTCAATTGTTCTATATTTATGTACCTTGATATTATATTCTCCTTAGTTAACACAAAATAAAGGAGATGGTCCAGAAATGTATGGACCTTGGGCCATGGTGTAGTACAGTAAAAGCTCTTTATTCGCGGGGTATGTGTTCCGTAATTATGCTGCGAATACAGAAACCGTGTATATGGAATGGTATTTTATATGGGATATTATTATTACGTTCCTAGGTGACAAAATAAAAAAAAACAACATTAAAAACAAAAACAGTCATGGTACGGCTTTTTGTTTTTGTTTTTGTTTTTGTTTTTGTTTTTGTTTTTGTTTTTGTTTTTGTTTTTGTTTTTGTTTTTGTTTTTGTTTTTGTTTTTGTTTTTGTTTTTGTTTTTGTTTTTGTTTTTGTTTTTGTTTTTGTTTTTGTTTTTGTTTTTGTTTTTGTTTTTGTTTTTGTTTTTGTTTTTGTTTTTGTTTTTGTTTTTGTTTTTGTTTTTGTTTTTGTTTTTGTTTTTGTTTTTGTTTTTGTTTTTGTTTTTGTTTTTGTTTTTGTTTTTGTTTTTGTTTTTGTTTTTGTTTTTGTTTTTGTTTTTGTTTTTGTTTTTGTTTTTGTTTTTGTTTTTGTTTTTGTTTTTGTTTTTGTTTTTGTTTTTGTTTTTGTTTTTGTTTTTGTTTTTGTTTTTGTTTTTGTTTTTGTTTTTGTTTTTGTTTTTGTTTTTGTTTTTGTTTTTGTTTTTGTTTTTGTTTTTGTTTTTGTTTTTGTTTTTGTTTTTGTTTAAAATCAAAATTACTTAGAATTTTTCGGAGATTGAAGAGGAAACAACACCGCAACTTTGAGCATTTAAAAAAGTACACCTTAAAGATCGCTCCGAGGCAGCCTTTCATTTTTTAATTGTGTGCATGAGATTTAGGTTACGATTAGTTTTCAGTCTCTAACTCACTCATTTTTCGTCCGTTTTCACTGGAATTGTTGAATTGTGCCACTTTAACTTAATTTCACTGCATATCCAAAATTCATTGTTTTCCGAGCACAATTGCTAATTTGATTTTTTCACTGCGGAGCGCAAGATTTTCGTGGCGCATTTGAGTGCGGTTGGGTTGGGTTAGGTTGGGTTAGGTTGGGTTAGGTTAGGTTGGGGTGCGATGTCGGAAACCTCCACGTGGTGCATCCTGGGCAACGTGGGTCATCGTAGTTGCAGTTCTGCAACTACGATGGCCGACGGCGAATATCCGACGGGGAGGGCAGGGGGTTTGGCGATCGCTGTCTTTTGTGGCGGCCGCCTCCATCTGTCGTTGCAGGCGAGACCCTCCATTTGGGTCACCCTCCGGTTCTGTCCCGGAGGTTTCGGCGGGCCCGGTGTGCGCTTACCCCGCCGCCGGGCGGGCTTTGGGAGTGTCCCTCCCACGGTCACCGTCGCATATCGTAATCCGGTTGTGAGGTTTGTGGTCATGTCTCGCACTCCTGCCGGACCGAGGGTCTTGGCTTAACCGCCCGGACCGCGAGGGAGGATGCCTCTATAAAAAGTACCCCGAATCCCAAGCGGCGGCGCACCGCGAGGGGATGCATGGCTGATGGGCAGTTCAGTCTCTAGTGCGACCCCCGCCAGAGTACCGGCCGACCCTCTGGCGGGTTACGCTAGGCTTACCCAGGTACAGGGGGCACTGCCTGGGCGGACCTTCTTTTCCCCCATACTCGTGGGAACAAAAATGAATAGTTTACCCCAAATTAAAACATGTAGCGTGGTTGTCGAAAGGTTACCAGACTCGGACACTTCACAAGTGTCCAGTCGGGCACCTTCTTTAATGGGTGCGCCTGCGATGAGGAACGCGCCATCCCGGGACTTCGATGGGGAGTCCGGGATGAGCAGCGACTCATCGCAGGGGAATAAAAGCCGAACAAGGCAGCGAGGGCTCCGCCTTGCTGAAAAGAGGCAAAGGGCGAGCGATGGTGGTAGTACGGTGGAATCAGATTCCCGTGCTGCCACCAAGAAACATAAACGGAGGCCCGCAGCTCCAGCGTTGAACTTGGACGAGCAAAAGGCTGTAGAGAATGCGAAGTCGGCGTACGAGGCGGCGCTCAATGAAGAGCGAATAGCAGAGGCCGAGATGATGGAGGCGGATGAGGCCGCTCTGCGAAGGGCCAAGGAGGCGCATCCTTATGTGAAGCCGGCTCCAAAGGAGGCGCCGCCGGCGACGCGCAGCGAGGCCCTGACGCGGATGGCAAAGCGGCTCCAGCACGTCTCTCGCACGTCCCGACACCTTAAGGGTACGTACGTCCGGGACATTAATGAGAGCGTGTCTGAGCTGCTGGAGCTGGCGCAAGAGCCTGCCTCCGCAGAGCTCGCCAGGGTCGAAGAGGAGAACCGCACCCTCCGGGTGAAAGTGACGGCACTGGAGGCAGCCCTGACCGCCCAAGGAAAAATGATTGAGGACCTGATGGCGACGGTCGGGCCGCGGCGGCCAGTGGCTGAGTCAGTGGTAGGCTCAGGCACTTCGGAGGCGGACGCACTGAAGCAGTTACTGGAGGTGCACATGGCAAAAGTGGATGCCAAGCTGGAGGCAATTGCCATGCGACTGCCTCCAGAGCCGATTCTCCGGCCTCCGCTGGCCGCCGACCGGGCCAGGGCCAAGGCAGCCCCGACGCTGCAGCCACCCGTCGTGGGAATACCGGCCAATTCATGGCCTGCCCTGGGAGCCGGTAAAACAAAGGCTGCCCCTGCGGTTGTTGGTCGTCCTGCAGCAGCTCTGCGGCCGAAAGTGACTGCGACGACAGCCCGGCCAACTGCGGCTGCTCCGGTTAAAGCACAAGTGGCTGAACGAGAACCGCGACGACGTGCCCGAGGAAACCGTAAACGCGCCCCGCCTCGGTCGCAGACGCCACACCCGCCCCTACAACCCACCACATCCACGGAGACTCCGTGGACTGTGGTGGCAAAGAGGGGCAAGAAGAAGTCCCGGGCGGCCCAACAGCCGGCTCAGGCCCCACGCAGGGCTGCTCCCCAGCTCCGCCTCCCGCGTAAAGCCGCCGTGACTCTCACGGTGACGCCGGAGGCGTTGAAGCGGGGTATTTCATACGCGCAGGTCCTGCGTGAGGTCCAGCAAAAGGTGGACCTAGCCAGCCTCGGCATCACAGCCGGGCTGAAGTCGCGGCGAATAGCCACCGGGGCTTTCCTTTTTGAGGTGCCCGGGCCCGAGTCGGAGGCGAGGGCTGACTCCCTCATCGTCAAAATGAGGGAGGCCCTTCGCGGGTCGGAGGAGGACGTGCGCGTCTCCCGGCCCGTGAAGACTGCGGAGCTGCGGGTCTCGGGGCTGGACGCCTCAGCCACCCCCGGGGCAGTCGCAGCGGCCGTTGCCCGTCTCGGCGAATGCTCCCCCGACGAAGTCAAGGTCGGGGAGATTCGAGACGAGCGCTCGGGCCTGGGCGCGGTGTGGCTCCGCTGCCCAGCCAAGGCAGCGGAGAAGGTAGTGAAGGCGGGGCGCGTCCTCGTTGGTTGGGTGGCAGCGGCAGTGCGGCTGCTTGAGGCCCGGCCCCTGCGCTGCTACCGATGCCTCTATAAGGGGCACGTAAGAGTTCAATGCACCGGCGAGTGCGACCGCAGCGGGCTCTGCTACCGCTGCGGTAAACCAGGCCATAAAGCCCGAGAGTGCTCCGCGGACCCGCACTGCGCAATATGCGCAGATGCCGGCAAACCCGCGGACCACCGGGTGGGCGGTAAGGCCTGCGCTGCCTCCTCGGTCCCGCACCGTACTCAACGCGGTGTGGGAGCCGAGGTTGCGACGCGGCCGCAACTGTCCCGCCCTGAGGCGATGGAGATCGCCCATACATAGATGGACTTAAATTTCCTCCAGGCGAACATCAACCACTGCCAAGGAGCACAGCGCATGCTCGAACAGTCCCTGGCGCAGTGGTTGATTCACGTGGCTGTGGTCGCCGAGCCATACTCTGTCCCTGCCCGCGACGACTGGGCAGGGGACCTTGATGGCTCGGTGGCCGTCTTCACCCAGGGCGCCGCCGGCTCTCCGCCCTTCGAAAAAGTAGCGAAGGGTGCGGGATGCGTGGCGGTCCTGGTGGGAGGGGTGTGGATAGTGGGAGTCTATTTCTCTCCCAACAGGTCCCAGGCGGAATTCGAGAGTTTCCTCGCGCGCCTGGGGGCCCTGGTACAGCATGACAGTCAGCCTCGCCCCGTGCTTGTAGCCGGCGACTTCAACGCCAAATCCTCGGCTTGGGGTTCGTCGGTGACCGACGCGCGGGGCGAGGCCCTGGAGGAATGGGCGATCTCCATCGGGTTGGTCGTCCTGAATCGGGGGTCGGAGAACACGTGCGTGCGGCACAACGGCGGTTCGGTGGTGGACGTCACGTTCGCCACCCCGGCCCTTGCCCGCCGTGTTCGGGACTGGAGGGTTTTGGTTGAGGAGGAGTCGCTGTCCGATCATCTCTACATTCGGTTCAGCGTCTCATCCTCCCAGGTCTCCACCCGCCAGTCCGGTGGTGGTCCGACTGCCCGATTCACGGGCGGCCGACGTTGGGCCGCGAAGCGCCTCGATGTGGAGGCCGCGAAGGAAGCTGCCATTGTTCAGGCGTGGCTCCCCGTGCCGGACGGGCCGGTGCGGGTCGAGCAAGAGGCGGAATGGTTCGGGGTGGCGATGTCGCGCGTCTGCGACGCGGCCATGCCCCGGGTCACCCGCCTCCCAGCGAAGCGCCAGGTGTACTGGTGGTCGGCTGAGCTCACAGAGCTGCGTGCGGCTTGCCAGGTCGCGCGCCGCCGACTCGCCAGGCACCGTCGTCGTCGGACCCGTAGACCCGGCGACGATGAGCAGGAGCGGCTTCTTCTCGACCTCCACAGAGAGGCGAAGAGAGCGCTGCGGGTGGCTATCGCGCAAGCGAAGGCCGCGGCGAACGAGGAGTTCCGGAGGTCTCTGGACAGAGATCCGTGGGGGCGTCCGTACCGTGTGGCGATGCGGAAATTCCGCCCATGGGCGCCCCCCTTGACTCAGAGTCTCCGGACTGACCTTTTGGAGGACGTCGTCGCGGCCTTGTTTCCGGCCACCGAGGAGTTCACTCCTCCACCGATGGCGCCACGTCCACCGGCGCCATCGTCGTTGGTTTCGGTAAGGGATATCCCGGAGGTTTCGCCGCAAGAACTAGAGGCGGCAGTGCTTCGGCTGCGGAGCAAGAACTCGGCCCCGGGTCTCGACGGGGTACCCGGTCGTGTCTGGGTGCTGGCCGTCGAGTCGCTGGGTACGAGGCTCCGCGGCCTTTTCTCCGCGTGCCTTGAGCAGGGCATCTTCCCGTCGCGGTGGAAGACGGGCAAGCTTGTCCTGCTCCGCAAGGAGGGGCGACCCGCAGATTCGCCCTCGGCCTACCGGCCGATCGTGTTGCTCGACGAGGTGTGCAAGCTCTTTGAGCGCGTAGTCCACGCGCGCCTCGTCGAGCATTTGGAGGGAACGGGCCCGGATCTGGCGGACTGCCAGTTCGGGTTCCGGCGGGGCCGGTCGACGGTCCACGCGATTCTGCGGGTAAAGGCACAAGCGGAGCGTGCGGTGTCCCGGGGTAGAGTCGTGGTGGCGGTGTCTCTCGACATCGCCAACGCGTTCAACACCATGCCCTGGGCCTGCATCGAAGAAGCACTGCGGTACCACGAGGTTCCGCCCTACCTTCGGCGTCTGGTGCACTCGTACCTGTCTGATAGGTACGTGGTGTATCCGGGTGCCGACGGGTGGCACCGCAGGGAAGTGACGTGCGGTGTTCCACAGGGCTCGGTTCTTGGGCCGCTCCTGTGGAACATCGGCTACGACTGGGTGCTACGTGGTACCAACCTTCGGGGCGTCGCTGTCGTCTGCTACGCGGACGACACACTGGTGACAGCGACGGCCAGGACATTCCAGAGGTCCGCCCTGCTCGCCTCGTTCGGTACTGGACTGGTGGTGGGCAGGATTCGGCGACTGGGCCTCACGGTGGCCCTCAACAAGACCGAGGCCGTGTGTTTCCACGGTCCTCGGTGTGGGCCTCCGCCAGGGGCCCACATCACAGTGGAGAGCGTGCGGATTCCCGTCGGCTCGAGGATGAAATACCTCGGTCTCGTCCTCGACAGTCGATGGGATTTCCGCGCGCATTTTGCGGAGTTGTCGCCGAAGCTGGTGAGGGCGGCGGGCGCACTGGGGCGCCTGCTGCCCAACACTGATGGTCCTGGCATCCCTTGCCGAAACCTTTATGCTGGAGTCGTGCGGTCCATGGCCCTCTACGGGTGTCCCGTTTGGGCCGGGTCCCTGGGCGATCGTTGCGTCCGCCTGCTGCATCGTCCGCAGCGCATGGTGGCGCAGCGAATAATCAGGGGCTACCGCACGGTCTCGCACGAGGCGGCCTGCGTATTGGCGGGAACTCTGCCCTGGGTGCTGGACGCCAAGATCCTCTCGTCAGCTTTTTTCCAACGAGAGGAGGCGTCCGGGCGTGGGCAGAGGTTGGTCCCCAGGGAGGTCGAGGCCATGTTGGCCTCCCCCCGCAGGTCCGCTGTGGAGGAGTGGCGTTCCAGGCTGGAGAGCCCTAGTGCTGGTACGAGGACCGTCGCGGCAGTGCGACCTGTCCTCGAGCAGTGGCTGGACAGGCGCCACGGCGCGCCGACTTTCCGGCTGACGCAGGTGCTCACCGGGCACGGCTGCTTCGGTGCGTACCTGTGTCGCATAGCCGGAGCGGAGGAGTCCGCCGTGTGCCACCATTGTGGCAACTGCCGTGAGGACACGGCCCAGCACACGCTGGAGGAGTGCCCAGCCTGGGACGAGGAGCGCAGCGCTCTCACTGCGGTCGTTGGACGCGACCTCTCGCTGCCGGCCGTGGTCGCCGCCATGGTCGGCAGCCGGAGTTCGTGGCGAGCCATGCTCTCCTTCTGCGAACGTGTCATGTCGCAGAAGGAGAGCGCTGAGCGGGATCGGGAGCAGACCGATCCCGCTCGTCGCCACAGGAGACGTAGGAGGCGCCGGGACAACAACTAACCCGGCGCCGCAGAGGCCACACGGGGCCGCCGTCCCTACCTTGGCGGCCCCCGAGACGTGACGCAACACGCGTCATTTGCCGCGTCGCTAAGCGGCGGTGCACAAAGAGGCGGTCCTGGCGCGTCCGTTCATCGGTATCCCGGGGCCGTCTCTCAAGTGCACCGATGGTGGCCGACGCGGGGTTTTTAGTCGGTATTTCGGCGCGTATTGTGGTAGGGACCCGACCCAGCGGCCGCCCGTCCACATCCACGGGCGGCACAACATCTCGCTGGGCTCGGAAGGCGCCGGTGAGTCCGACACACCCTCGCCCCTTCGGGGGTGGGATGGTCCGTAAAGGGATTTTCCCCGCGAGAAAAAAAAAAAAAAAAAAAAAAGGTTAGGTTAGGTTAGGTTCGGAGTTCGTGGCGAGCCATGCTCTCCTTCTGCGAACGTGTCATGTCGCAGAAGGAGAGCGCTGAGCGGGATCGGGAGCAGACCGATCCCGCTCGTCGCCACAGGAGACGTAGGAGGCGCCGGGATAACAACTAACCCGGCGCCGCAGAGGCCACGCGGGGCCGCCGTCCCTACATTGGCGGCCCCCGAGACGTGACGCAACACGCGTCATTTGCCGCGTCGCTAAGCGGCGGTGCACAAAGAGGCGGTCTTGGCGCGTCCGTTCATCGGTATACCGGGGCCGTCTCTCAAGTGCACCGATGGTGGCCGACGCGGGGTTTTTAGTCGGTATTTCGGCGCGTATTGTGGTAGGGACCCGACCCAGCGGCCGCCCATTCACATCAACGGGCGGCACAACATCTCGCTGGGCTCGGAAGGCGCCGGTGAGTCCGACACACCCTCGCCCCTTCGGGGGTGGGATGGTCCGTAAAGGGATTTTCCCCGCGAGAAAAAAAAAAAAAAAAAAAAAAAAGGTTAGGTTAGGTTAGGTTCGGAGTTCGTGGCGAGCCATGCTCTCCTTCTGCGAACGTGTCATGTCGCAGAAGGAGAGCGCTGAGCGGGATCGGGAGCAGACCGATCCCGCTCGTCGCCACAGGAGACGTAGGAGGCGCCGGGATAACAACTAACCCGGCGCCGCAGAGGCCACGCGGGGCCGCCGTCCCTACCTTGGCGGCCCCCGAGACGTGACGCAACACGCGTCATTTGCCGCGTCGCTAAGCGGCGGTGCACAAAGAGGCGGTCTTGGCGCGTCCGTTCATCGGTATCCCGGGGCCGTCTCTCAAGTGCACCGATGGTGGCCGACGCGGGGTTTTTAGTCGGTATTTCGGCGCGTATTGTGGTAGGGACCCGACCCAGCGGCCGCCCATTCACATCAACGGGCGGCACAACATCTCGCTGGGCTCGGAAGGCGCCGGTGAGTCCGACACACCCTCGCCCCTTCGGGGGTGGGATGGTCCGTAAAGGGATTTTCCCCGCGAGAAAAAAAAAAAAAAAAAAAAAAAAAAATTAGGTTAGGTTCTGGAGAGGCGCCACGGTGCGCCGACATTCCGGCTGACGCAGGTGCTCACCGGGCACGGTTGCTTCGGTGCGTACTTGTGTCGCGTAGCCGGAGCCGAGGAGTCCGCCGTGTGCCACCACTGTGGCAACTGCCGCGAGGACACGGCCCAGCACACACTGGAGGAATGCCCAGCCTGGGACGAGGAGCGCAGCGCTCTCACTGAGGTTTTGGGTGGAGACCTCTCGCTGCCGGCCGTGGTCGCCGCCATGGTCGGCAGCCAGAGGTCGTGGCGAGCAATGCTCTCCTTCTGCGAACGCGTCATGTTGCAGAAGGAGAGCGCCGAGCGGGATCGGGAGCAGAACGATCCCGCTCGTCGTCACCGCAGACGACGAACTCGGCGCCGGGACGCCAACTAACCCGGCGCCGCAGAGGCCACACGGGGCCGCCTTCCCTATCCTGGCGGCCCCCGAGACGTAACGCAAAACGCGTATGAAGCCGCGTCGCTGTAAGCGGCAGTGCACAAGGAGGCGGTCCTGGCGCGTCTGTTGAGCGGTATCCCGGGGCCGTCTCCAAAGTGCACCGATGGTGGCCAACGCGGGGTTTTTAGTCGGTATTTCGGTGCGCAGAATACGATAGGGACCCGACCCAGCTCCACGTCTCGCTGGGCCGGAAGGCGCACCGGTGAGTCCGACACACCCCCGCCCCTTCGGGGGTGGGATGGTCCGTAAAGGGATTTTCCCCGCGAGGAAAAAAAAAAAAAAAAAAAAAAAGACGGGTTGCACTCCGGGAGTGCCGGCAGAAGTGAAAACTTGATTATTAACGTTGAGCATGTTTGATATTTTGGAATGGTTAGGGAATAATTTTGCACCAATTGCTTTATCAGTATAAAAGTACTATCATTTATGTGGTAGAATACAATATTCATTTATTGCGCTATCGTACACAAACATGACAATTTATATTACATTAAAAATTTAACACTTTAAAACTATTACAATTATTTTACATTAAAAAGTTTATCTCTCCGAAAAATCAACTTTCATCCATAATTTCAACGACTTTTTCACCATCATCATTACCAGAACTATCATCGCCAATCTCTAAAACTGATACGATAGGTTTATGGTAGCTGAAGTAAGAAACGAACAGTTTTGATTCGAACCTATTTAAATGTCTAATAAAGACCGCATCAATAGTAGTTTTGTATTTCGTTGTGCTAAGATTGCGATCATTCGACATAGTTAAACCAAATTCATTATTTAAAAATTCAATTAATAGTTGATTTTTATCGTCTGCGAAGTTTATGTTGAAATCTCCACTCAAAATCATTGGCAATTCATCAAAGCTTTATAAACTGACAGCTAACTGACAGCTGTCTACTCTCCATCCGTCTTACGCTTTTCGTCTTACGATCAGGTCACGTGTCCTGACGCGAGTTTAAGATTTTATACCCATTACAGAAAAAGTGCTCAACGCCGCTAAAGAAGTTTTCACTTCAAAAATACCGGGGGAAGACCGTGGGTACAGATTGCAAATTACATATAATTTTAGACTGCTGCCCCAGCCTGATCCCATAGTAAAAATAAGAAAAATCGTATTTTGTCTGCTCTCGATTGTCGAGCTCGTCAAGACGATTCCTCTGACTCCAAACACGGGGGGTTTACTTTAAGAAATGACGGAGTTATGCCTGGACAAATATTTTAGGGGAGAGAGGGAGGAATTTGGGGATTTGGTTGGGGCCAATCTGTAGAGCTCACCGAGCCGGTTCCAACGATACCAAACTCGGTGGGTCTACGATCTATATTGGCCGAGATAGGATTGGGGGGGGGGTGAGGTAAATTTTCGGGGTGGGGGTAAGGGAGGGGGGGGAGGAAGGTTTCGTGGGGAGGCTAACTTAAATTAATTTTTTGGAGGTAAAATTTTTTTTTTGGGGGGGTAATTTTTTGCGTAATTTGGGATTTCTGGCGGGGTCAATTTGTAGCCCTCACCAAGACGGTTCCGAGGATACCAAACTCGGTGGGTCTACGATCTATATTGGCCGAGATAGGATTGGGGGGGGTGAGGTAAATTTTCGGGGTGGGGGTAAGGGAGGGGGGGGGGGAGGAAGGTTTCGTGGGGAGGCTTATAGGCACTATTTCGGAATAAGGGTGGGGGAAGGCAGGGGGGGGCTATGGGACAATTTTGGAAAAAGTGGGTGAAACTGAAAAAAAAACGAAACAGTAGGCCCAGGCATACATTTTCGCCGCGCTGTAGAGAGGGGATAGCTGTCTACTCTCCATCCGTCCTACTAAGATGTTTATAAAGCAAAGGTCATTGCCGTCCTACGCTTTTTCGATCAGGTCACGTGTCCTGACGCGAGTTTAAGATTTTATACCCATTACAGAAAAGTGCTCAACGCCGCAAAAGAAGTTTTCACTTCAAAAAGGTTAGGTTAGGTTAGGTTTTTTTTTTTTTTATATGTGGGCTCTTGGCCCACTCTGCTCCCCCGACAAAATCAGGGCCTTTGTCCAGTTATTGGTTTACAATATAGTGCTAAGGGTTGTTTTTACTTTAAATTGGAAGTGAATTTGTTTTCATTTATCTTAATCTATATATCTATGCTTAGGGTTTATATTTCTTATTTTATTTTCGTATGTATTCTATTTCTATATCTATGCTCACATTTAGTTTTATAAAGGCCTTAACTGTAATTTAACATAGCTTAATTTCTTATCTATTTCTTATATCATAATATCTTTTCTAATACTAGTTGCTTATATCCTACATTTTCATATTTACTATTCGTACATAATCTTATATTATGTATTTAAGTAAACTATTTCTATCTTTTAAACTTAATAACAATTTATTCGTTTGTATGTGATATTTTATGCTTGTGCTCTTTTTTATTTTGATAGATTGATTTGCCAATTATTTCTGTTTCGCCTGTACTATATTATTTCTACGGATAGGTTTGTTTCAGGAAATGCGGATTCAGACGTATCGTGGTCTGTATTTTAGTTAAAATAGTGTATTTGTGTGTATATAAAGTATTGTCTTTTTACTATATCTGAATATCCTTTTTGTTCGCTTGCGGGCACTGATCGACGGCTACTGTGCTCTGGACTCGCGCTGCGCATCGGGTTCCTCCTTCGCCGCTGGCGGTCTCTGCTTTCATCAGAGTTCTTCGGTCTACATAGATGTCAATTTTATTTATACATACAATTTTTTATTTATTTTTATTTATTATTCTTTTTTTTTTTTATTTTTTTTTTATTTAAGTTTATTTTTATTTTTTATTTTTTATTTATTATGTTTATTTATTTATTCATTTTTATGTACACTACAAATTTCCCTATTTAATTTTTGTGTTGTACTTTTTGTTTTCATGCTTTTTGACCTTCGTCTCGTCCAACAGATCGGGAGTACCCTCAGCGCAGGCGTTGTTATCTATATATTCACTATATAGTTTCCCATTGGTGTTTATATTTGGGACTGTTCCGTCGATGAGTGCCCGCAGGCATTGCTCTATACACATAGTGAGGACTTCTCTCATCCCGTCAATCCCCGCGCTGCCTTGCCTCTTAGTCTCAACGCATACGGTCCCCGTTTGGAATTCGTGGGATCCCAGTTTTCCAACCATCTCGGTCTGATCTGGGACTCTGAGATCGACTTTAGCAGTACGCGACTATTGATCTCGCCAGAGTTTCCCACTTCTTCCTCACGGGGCACTCCGCGCTGAATGCGTTATGGTCGGTTCCGCTTAGTTTCGCCCGGATGCAGTTGCAGCACGTTGGCGGTACTTGCGCCACCCAGTCAGGGCAATCTGACCTGTGGTGAGGCCCGCCGCAATGACTACATGCATCCGTTTGATCCCGGCAGAACCTTTTCCCATGTCCAAAGCCAAGGCAGCGCGAGCACTGCACCAGGGGAGATTGGTCCTCTACTCTGACCCGTTGTATGTCTATATGTACAGACGCTGCCTCTGTCAATATCCTCCACACTCTCGTTGGCACCTGCAGGACCACATGGCAGACATGTGGATTCCTAGTCCTCCTGCGGTATTTGACAGTTATCTCGGTCTCACAATCACTCAAGTTTCCAAGCAGGTGTTCATTTTGGGATTTGAGGGCTTTAATGATGTCTTCGTCAGAGTTGATGCTGAGGACATATTTCAGTATGATCAACGGCTGTTTGTTTCTTACGTCTTCCATATTCAGTTCTCCTTCCGCTTTCCTTATCTTTTCCTTTATCTTTCCTAATTCTTCCTTCGTCCTGCATCCGATTATTACTTTTCTATCCTTTGCCTTCCGTATACTGTCTACTTTTAGGCCTTCCTCTTTTGCATTAATTCTTTTTCTTATTTTTTCAAATACCTCTTCACCTGAGTCTGCCTGATCCACCGAAGTCACCACGATTGAGTGCATTGTTGTTGTGGGCTCTCTAAGTTTATTTTTCGGTGGTGCAGCCAGCACATTTGCATAACTTCCTTTATTTAACCACTCTTCCCTATGCTTTTTCATTTCCTCATTTAATTTCATCATCTCTTCTTTGTTTTCATTTAATAGTTTAGCATGCTCCTCAAGTTTCTTAACAATATCATTTTGCCCTGTCGAATTCGTCCCTGTTTCCCTTTGTTCGTTTGCAGATTTTTCTCTCCCTTGTTTCTCACAGTGCATGTCCTTTCCGATTCCTTCTCTGTAAGCTCTGTCTTCTTCCGCATCTCTAACCAGTTTGTATAATCTATCCGCGGCCTCTATAACTTCATTTTTAATCTCTGTCTTGAGATTTCGACTGTTATTTATCTGAAGTCTAAGTTTGATGAGACAGGCTTTTGCTTCGGACGTCCTATTTAAGTATTCCGAGTCCCTTTTGGGGGACTTGTCTAACGAGCTTGCAGTCGTTGTCGTTTTCTTAGCTATGGCTTTGTTGTCCGTTGGGTTCAAACGTGGCCTCTGCCTCGCAGACCCGGCGCCGCCAGTTTCTTCTACTCGTTCGAGTTGGGATTCTATGCTGCGCCGCGCCTGCGCGACAGAGGTACCGGTAGCTCCTTTCGGGCTATTGTTATCGGGAGTTTTATTTGTTTTTGTCGGCTTACTGCCAACGTCTTTCGCGGGAGTTCTATATCCGCAACCGAACATTTTTTAAAGTGGGAGTAGTTTATGGTCAAGGGGATGCGTCAATATAGTCGAAGATGAATTCCTTACAGGTGTAAAAGGCCTGTAAAAGTCAATATTTGTGTGTATATTTTAAAGAAAATATTTTCTTATTTCAGATGGTATGAGAGCAGCGCAGCCGCTACACAGTCAGGTAAGTAGAATAACAATTTTAAGTGAAAATGATTTTAAATATATTAGTATAAAGGAATATAGGGTAAATTTTTGATGGTATATTAATTCCGGTTAGGTTAGGTTAGGTTTTTTTTTTTTTTTTTATTTTTTATTTTTTTTTTTTTTTTGGGGCGTTAAGCCCCGCTGCTTCCCCTAACTAGAGTCAGAGTCATTTCGTACTCTCTTTATGTCTATACTTACTCCTAACTAATCCTATCTCCTTCTTTGGGAGATCCTTCTTATCGCCTATCTCCTTCGTAGGGAGGTCCTACTTATGGCCTATGTACAGTCTTATCTAGGGGTTCTTTTTATTTTATTTTGTCTTTTTATATATTTTAACTGGTTACATTTCTTATATCTATCTTATGGTCTAAATTCTATTTACATCTATTTACTTTAGTTGCTAATTCTACATAATTATTAAAATTACATATTTAGCTTAACCTATTTTTACTTATTACGTTTTATTACATCTAGAGCTATTTTCTTACAGTATTCTATGAATTTGACCCTTTTATACTTATCTCTCATTGGTTAGGTTAGGTTAGGTTAGGTTTTTTTTTTTTTTTTTTTTTTTTTTTTTAATGTGGGCTCTTTGCCCACTCTGCTCCCCCGACAAAATCAGGGCCTTTATACAGTTGTTGGGTTTACAATATAGTGCTGAGGGTTGTTTTTCACTTTTCATTTGAAGTGAATTTGTTTTCATTTATCTTAATCTATATATCTATGCTTAGGGTTTATATTTCTTATATTATATTCTTATATATTCTATTTCTATATGTATGTTCACATTAAATTTTATTTAGGCCTTAATTGCTCTTTTACATAGCTTAAATTTCTTATCTATTTCTTATATCATAATATCTTTTCTAATTCTAGTTGCTTATATTCTACATTGTCATATTTACTATTCGTACATAATCTTATATTATGTATTTAAGTAAACTATTTCTATCTCTTACACTTAATAACAATTTATTCGTTTGTATCTGATATTTTATGCTTATGCTCTTTTTTATTTTGATGAATTGATCTGCAATTATATTCTTAATTATTTCTACGGATAGGTTTGTTTCAGGAAATGCGGATTCAGACATATAGTGGTCTATATTTTAGTTAAAAATAGTGTATTTGTGTGTATATAAAGTATTGTCTTTTTACTATGTCTGAATATCCTTTTTTGTTCGCTTGCGGGCACTGA
Source organism: Hyles euphorbiae (assembly GCA_023078785.2). NCBI lineage: Eukaryota > Metazoa > Arthropoda > Insecta > Lepidoptera > Sphingidae > Hyles > Hyles euphorbiae. The sequence goes on along the minus strand of CM041033.1, from coordinate 24,327 downwards.
TCGACGGCTACTGTGCTCTGGACTCGCGCTGCGCATCGGGTTCCTCCTTCGCCGCTGGCGGTCTCTGCATTCATCAGAGTTCTTCGATCTACATAGGTAAGTCAATTTTATTTATACATACTATTTTTTTATTTATTTATTTTTATTTATTTATTTAAAAGTTTTTATTTATTTATTATGTTTATTTACTTATTTATTTTTATTTATTTATTTATAAGTTTTTATTTATTTATTATGTTTATTTATTTATTTATTTTTACGTACAAAACAATTTCCCTATTTAATTTTTATGTTGTACTTTTTGTTTTCATGCTTTTTGACCTTCGACTCGTCCAGCAGATCGGGAGTACCCTCAGCGCAGGCGTTGTTATCTATATATTCACTATATAGTTTCCCATTGGTGTTTATATTTGGGACTGTTCCGTCGATGAGTGCCCGCAGGCATTGCTCTATACACATAGTGAGGACTTCTCTCATCCCGTCAATCCCCGCGCTGCCTTGCCTCTTAGTCTCAACGCTTACGGTCCCCGTTTGGAATTCGTGGGATCCCAGTTTTCCAACCATCTCGGTCTGATCTGGGACTCTGGGATCGACTTTAGCAGTACGCGACTGTTGATCTCGCCAGAGTTTCCCACTTCTTCCTCACGGGGCACTCCGCGCTGAATGCGTTATGGTCGGTTCCGCTTAGTTTCGCCCGGATGCAATTGCAGCACGTTGGCGGTACTTGCGCCACCCAGTCAGGGCAATCTGACCTGTGGTGAGGCCCGCCGCAGTGACTACATGCATCCGTTTGATCCCGGCAGAACCTTTTCCCATGTCCGAAGCCAAGGCAGCGCGAGCACTGCACCAGGGGAGATTGGTCCTCTACTCTGACCCTTTGTATGTCTATATGTACAGACGCTGCCTCTGTCAAAATCCTCCACACTCTCGTTGGCACCTGCAGGACCACATGGCAGACATGTGGATTCCTAGTCCTCCTGCGGTATTTGACAGTTATCTCGGTCTCACAATCACTCAAGTTTCCAAGCAGGTGTTCATTTTGGGATTTGAGGGCTTTAATAATGTCTTCGTCAGAGTTGATGCTGAGGACATATTTCAGTATGATCAACGGCTGTTTGTTTCTTACGTCTTCCATATTCAGTTCTCCTTCCGCTTTCCTTATCTTTTCCTTTATCTTTCCTAATTCTTCCTTCGTCCTGCATCCGATTATTACTTTTCTATCCTTTGCCTTCCGTATACTGTCTACTTTTAGGCCTTCCTCTTTTGCATTAATTCTTTTTCTAATTTTTTCAAATACCTCTTCTCCTGAGTCTGCCTGATCCACCGAAGTCACTACGATTGAGTGCATTGTTGTTGTGGGCTCTCTTAGTATATTTTTCGGTGGTGCAGCCAGCACATTTGCATAACTTCCTTTATTTAACCACTCTTCCCTATGCTTTTTCATTTCTTCATTTAATTTCATCATCTCTTCTTTGTTTTCATTTAGTAGTTTAGTATGCTCCTCAAGTTTCTTAACAATATCATTTTGCCCTGTCGAATTCGTCCCTGTTTCCCTTTGTTCGTTTGCAGATCTTTCTCTCCCTTGTTTCTCACAGTGCATGTCCTTTCCAATTCCTTCTCTGTAAGCTCTGTCTTCTTCCGCATCTCTAACCAGTTTGTATAATCTATCCGCGGCCTCTATAACTTCATTTTTAATCTCTGTCTTGAGATTTCGACTGTTATTTATCTGGAGTCTAAGTTTGATGAGACAGGCTTTTGCTTCGGACGTCCTATTTAAGTATTCCAAGTCCCTTTTGGGGGACTTGTCTAACGAGCTTGCAGTCGTTGTCGTTTTCTTAGCCATGGCTTTGTTGTCCGTTGGGTTCAAACGTGGCCTCTGCCTCGCAGACCCGGCGCCGCCAGTTTCTTCTACTCGTTCGAGTTGGGATTCTATGCTGCGCCGCGCCTGCGCGACAGAGGTACCGGTAGCCCCTTTCGGGCTATTATTATCGGGTGTTTTATTTGTTTTTGTCGGCTTACTGCCAACGTCTTTCGCGGGAGTTCTATATCCGCAACCGAACATTTTTTAAAGTGGGAGTAGTTTATGGTCAAGGGGATGCGTCAATATAGTCGAAGATGAATTCTTTACAGGTGTAAAAGGCCTGTAAAAGTCAATATTTGTGTGTATATTTTAAAGAAAATATTTTCTTATTTCAGATGGTATGAGAGCAGCGCAGCCGCTATACAGTCAGGTAAGTAGAATAACAATTATAAGTGAAAATGTTTTTAAATATATTAGTATAAAGGAATATAGAGTCAATTTTTGATGGTATATTAATTCAAGTGGTCAAACTAATGATACAGTAAGTGAAGAAAATTTTAAAATACAAAATTGAATTTTTCGAAATTTTCCTATTTCAAAGTTATTCCGAGTCGATATGCCTAATGACGCTATTGGGTGGGTGGGCGGGGCAATTTTTGCAGTTTTAGTGCGTCTAGACCCAGCATGCGTGGTATCCACGTGTCGGGCTCGACGAGACGCGTCCAATGGTGTGATAATCTGGAACGACCGGGAGCAAAAATTTTCGAGGGGGGGCCAAAAACTGATATTTGAAACAAAATTTAATGAATTTAAATATTAATAACAATACAAATTTGGGATAGCCACTCCCTCCGTGTGCCACCGAGCGGCAGGACACGGGTTACACAAAAATTTTAAAATTCTAAACCAAAATTAAATTACCAGAGACAATAATATGAATTTTTCAAATAAAATGTCGACTTTTAAGGGTTTCCGCAAAAACAAACAGTTTTGGGTCTCCAGATCCCAGCGAGCGCGGGGTCCACGTATCGGGATCAACGGGACGCGTTCGAAATTGCAACAATCCAAAACAGTCGATACTAAAAGTTCGCAGAATTTAATAAAGTATTAAGTTTTAAGTAAATTTATGTTATTTTCCAAAATCTAGTATTACAGCTCAAAACCAGTCTGAACCTATCAAAACACTGCGCCCTATGTGCGCTTTAACAATATCCACACCACAACCAAGAAAAAGGTTAGGTTAGGTTAGGTTAGGTTAGGTTAGGTTAGGTTAGGTTAGGTTAGGTTAGGTTAGGTTAGGTTAGGTTAGGTTAGGTTGTCCTGGCGCGTCCGTTCATCGGTATCCCGGGGCCGTCTCTCAAGTGCACCGATGGTGGCCGACGCGGGGTTTTTAGTCGGTATTTCGGCGCGTATTGTGGTAGGGACCCGACCCAGCGGCCGCCCGTCCACATCCACGGGCGGCACAACATCTCGCTGGGCTCGGAAGGCGCCGGTGAGTCCGACACACCCTCGCCCCTTCGGGGGTGGGATGGTCCGTAAAGGGATTTTCCCCGCGAGAAAAAAAAAAAAAAAAAAAGGTTAGGTTAGGTTAGGTTAGGTTAGGTTAGGTTAGGTTAGGTTAGGTTAGGTTAGGTTAGGTTAGGTTAGGTTAGGTTAGGTTAGGTTAGGTTAGGTTAGGTTAGGTTAGGTTAGGTTAGGTTAGGTTAGGTTAGGTTAGGTTAGGTTAGGTTAGGTTAGGTTAGGTTAGGTTAGGTTAGGTTAGGTTAGGTTAGGTTAGGTTAGGTTAGGTTAGGTTAGGTTAGGTTAGGTTAGGTTAGGTTAGGTTAGGTTAGGTTAGGTTAGGTTAGGTTAGGTTAGGTTAGGTTAGGTTAGGTTAGGTTAGGTTAGGTTAGGTTAGGTTAGGTTAGGTTAGGTTAGGTTAGGTTAGGTTAGGTTAGGTTAGGTTAGGTTAGGTTAGGTTAGGTTAGGTTAGGTTAGGTTAGGTTAGGTTAGGTTAGGTTAGGTTAGGTTAGGTTAGGTTAGGTTAGGTTAGGTTAGGTTAGGTTAGGTTAGGTTAGGTTAGGTTAGGTTAGGTTAGGTTAGGTTAGGTTAGGTTAGGTTAGGTTAGGTTAGGTTAGGTTAGGTTAGGTTAGGTTAGGTTAGGTTAGGTTAGGTTAGGTTAGGTTAGGTTAGGTTAGGTTAGGTTAGGTTAGGTTAGGTTAGGTTAGGTTAGGTTAGGTTAGGTTAGGTTAGGTTAGGTTAGGTTAGGTTAGGTTAGGTTAGGTTAGGTTAGGTTAGGTTAGGTTAGGTTAGGTTAGGTTAGGTTAGGTTAGGTTAGGTTAGGTTAGGTTAGGTTAGGTTAGGTTAGGTTAGGTTAGGTTAGGTTAGGTTAGGTTAGGTTAGGTTAGGTTAGGTTAGGTTAGGTTAGGTTAGGTTAGGTTAGGTTAGGTTAGGTTAGGTTAGGTTAGGTTAGGTTAGGTTAGGTTAGGTTAGGTTAGGTTAGGTTAGGTTAGGTTAGGTTAGGTTAGGTTAGGTTAGGTTAGGTTA